>CABEEJ010001938.1:38422-77261 GCA_901482245.1 Timema douglasi
AAGAAAAAAAGGGGGGGGGGGGGGGTGAGCAGGGATGGAAGTAAAGGGGAGGAGGTGGCGCCCGACTGGTCGGCGACTGTTGAAATATTGAGCATCCCCCCCTCCCCAGTATTCTTCTACCCCTTCTTCTCCTGACAATGGATGGCAGGGCCACCTGTCATCTGACTATTCAACTTCCTCATTCACCTTCTTAAGATTCTGTTACCCTGACCTTTTCTTTATTTAGGTTGATACACAAATAAAATATATCTATCTTATTTAATTTGATATACATATTTTGTTTAGCACCGCGTCTTACTACCCATTCAGGCTGGACTCATATGTAGACTACAGTGCTAGTTAGGGTTTTGTATTACGGATGATGAAGGTTTAAGTTAGAGAAAGTGTACGTGCATTTGTGTAGAGGAAGAGTGGAAAAGCATTTAGGAACAACCACCCTCACTCATCCAACCCTATCGAGATTCGAACCCTTATCTCCCCGTCATAAGAAGTCTAATCTACTGCGAAAGTGATGACTTACACCATGCGGCCACTGAAGTGTGTTATTTGTTTGTACTCTCGTGTTACTTGGAAGGTGAGTGAATTCGGCCGTAATTTAACGTCCTGGTTTGGGACTGAGAGCAATGGTGAGTGGTTTAAGACTTGGTCGACATTTACATGGAAGTTGGGGTTTGAACCCTGGACTAGTGCGTTGAGGATGATCCCAAGCCTTGCCAAACCTTTCAAGAATTTAAATTCACTTGCTATTTTATTTTAGAATTTCCGGAGCAAAAAACACAATTTTTTTTCACTATTTTTGATACTAATCTAGAGAAAAACTAGTTTGTTTTAACTCTTTTTTTTATAAACAAATATGTCGGCGCTACTCATGAAATGTAAATGGAGTTGACATTAAAAACTTAGACTGGGTTTAAGATCGATTATTTCCTATTTCAAAATGCATTGAAAATATCTAAAAATTCAAGTACATTTTTCAATTTTTCCTCACGTTTTTTTATGATTTTTACCTAACAAAGCAAATTCAATTACTCTTAATATTTCCCACGTTTCCTTATTGTTTGCAGCAGTCCTGGTTTTGGCATTTAATGCTCTATTTGTTTTTTCCCATACTTTCTCTTGCTATTATGAATAACTTTTATCTAAGATAGCCTGTTTATCCCTAGCCCAAACAGTTTTTTTTATCCAAGCTATTTATTTTCTACTACCGGCTTACTAACCCTGTCGCAGCTTAATATGCCTTATAATCTATCTTAAGACTATGACAGGCACAGCATCCAGTCCCCGACTGTTAATTCATCACTATAGAGATGGTAAAGCCACAGTTAACAAGTGATTTTCTTTTTGACCATTCCGGGAATTGAATCCGGGACCCTTGGCTCAGTAGACAGGCACGCTACCGACTGAGCTAAGGTGTCGGATTAACTCATAAAGTGATAAAAGCATTATTAAGAAAAAAATAGTCTAGGATATCCCTTTTTTTAAAGTATTACTATGAAAATTTGAACATTTTTCTATATCAACAGAGTTTTTTTTATTCGATCCGGCCCTCAAAGGCTTAGGAAAATCCATCAGCCCTCTTTATTAAATTAAATGTGTTTCACTATTTGATTTATAGGAAACCTTTTGAACTAGTTATGTTAAAAGGTGTATTCTCTTTGACTATAAGAAGGTTTAAAGCAATTTACTTTAAATAATATTTCAGTATGAGTTGCACATTTTATAAAATATCTTTTGTGTAACTCTCCTAAAAAAAAGTAATTATATTATTATTATTTTTATTATTATTAGCACCGCGTCTTACTACCCGTTCGGGTTATACGCATAGTAAATATAATTATATAAATATTGCCGATACTATTTTTTCTAAAATGATAGTAAAATCATAATTTACCCGCATCGACAGTCGCAAGATCTCAGACGTCACTCTCGCAATAATAGACAAGGTTTCCTGTAATGGAAAGATCGAGGTTCGATTCCAGCTCAGGTTTACTGAGGGTGCCTTTTCCTAAATGGTTTTCCAATCTTTATCACTTCAAATATGGTTACATTTCTTTTTAAATGAGCATTTTTCATTCCTACCCTGTTAGTTTGATTAAAATGCGAATATTCCATGTGGGTAGTAAGACGTCTGCAAAAAAGAACTTTTATTCAAGGTTGTAAGAGAAAAGAAAAAAATAGTTTTTTTTAACACAACAGAAGTAACCTACCGTAATAGAAAAGGCGGTCACAAATTTTAACTATTCCCGTAATTATTTAATATGATTTTTAGTACGCAATGAATCGAAAACTTACTCTTAATCACTATTTTATTATTCTAGAATGAGAAGGGTGGATCGTTTTAAATTACCATCATTTGCTTGAAGATCGGGTGAAAAACACATAATGTGGCAGGAATCAAACAAACTAAGAGCCTTTAGGTTAGTGTCAAGCAAGATACGCCTATCATACACATATAGCAGGAGTTTATACCAAAGAAAGATTGATAAAATACAAATAAATTTATTCATTGATACATTGAACATTGATAATATGACATGATTTTTTTAAAATCATATTCTGAAAATTGAAAAATGATACCTGGACACGGGAATCGAAACCGGGACCTTTGGCTTAGTACGCCAATACTCTTACCATTGAGTTATCCAGGATTTGTCCCGTGCCTATAGTCATGGTCATGGTCAAATGGCTGCAATAAGCCAACTACCGAGTCAAAGGTGGCTGCGTTATCAGATAGCTCGTGATCTTAATAAAATATATTACACATTAGTAGCCGACGATTTCCGCACGTCCATCATAGACTCTGCCTTAAAATATGAGTGAAGAGTGAAGAATTACCTTGGGAACACGATATCCTGGATAGCTAAGTGGTTAGAGCATTGGCATACTAAGCCAAAAGTCCCGGGCTCGATTCCCGTGTACAGGTGTCCTTTTTCAATTTTCAGAATATGATATCTAGATGGAGTAATCCACACTAAAATGTATAAATAATAGCTTTGGCTATTTGATTCATTATTATATTTTTGTATTTATACTAGTCATAGAAAGTGACAGATGCTATTTAATAATAATAATAATAATAATACTTAGCACCGCGTCTTACTACCCGTTCGGGTTATACGCTTTAAGTATTAATTACTCTAATGGATTAGGAATTGGGAAGGTTGAATTAGAGGAAGTGAACCCGCATTTGCGTGCAGGGAGAGTGGAAAACCGTTTAGGAAAAACCACCTCCAGTTCACCCGACCGAGATTAGAGCCTCGATCTCCCCGTCCTCAGCAGTCGAGCTCAACATGACAAGCGCGTTAGCCAACTACGCCACCGAGGCGGGTCAGATGCTATTTAATTGATTTCAAGTATACAAATAAGAAAATGATTTTAGTAACTTTTGTTAAGTTCTGTCAAAAAACTTATTTTCAGATCAAAATCTAAATATAGCTACGTATATTTTTGAATATTATTGAAAACTTTAAAAACTGTCATTTTGAAAATAATATATTCGAAGTATTAACAGAAACTAAATCAACCCTTGGGGTATCCTTTACATAATAAGCCAGGGATAAAATATATAAATATAAATAATTAGTGCTTTAATAATACATGTTAAAACAAACGTTTGAAATTTTAACATATCTTTATAGGCCTAAATCTTATAAATACATTGCTTAGGGGATAAATGTATTGAATATTTAATAATGTTACTAAAGTGATATATATTTTTAAATTTTGAATCTGAAAATATAACAATTATTGAGTATTTCCTAACCCATTGTTGATCTCAATTAGGTTTTAATCCCATTTAATAAACAAAAAAGATAGCTCTGCTGTTGAAATAGTAACTTGTATCACACAAAGAGTTTTCAAAAGGAACCTCATGTTTAGAAACACTGACGCAAATATGTAAGCTTCCCTGGGCGTATAGACTCTTTCAGATTTCTGTATCTAGAATTGTCTCCATTATTTCTAATTTCAATAAAGTACCTGTATAGTGCATGTAAAAACCCGGGTAGTGTGTTTTTATTGCATCCAGTGTCTCTTTATCTGTTAACAATGAATTTTATTTTGTAGCTACAGGGAATTTAAAGTATTGGTGTATATTTCTCGAAAATCAATAAGGGGGACACATGACCTGGTGCCCCCTACATTGAATCCGCCACTGTCTATAGCCTCCAAATAATAGTAGTTATTAGAAGTTATAAAAACATTTTACAAATCCTTGCCTCAGGCTATGTTTTTGACCTTTAGTTTTTGTTTGATTAAAAATTGTACTACTAGACTATATTTTTTTTTTAAATTTAAGCCTGTAGGTCGACCAACACATGGTATTGTTTCAAGAACATCTAGGTTAGGATGTAAAAATATATATGTAACATATTCCACACAAACTTTTTTTTTTTACAAGGAACAAAGAAAACTATTGCTGTCGACGCTCTTCGGAGCACGGAGTTGTTTTTAGTTTGTTGTTGTTGCTCTTGTATATTTTTTGCGGATCTGTAAATAATGTTAAGAGTAGAGTAATGTAGTTTTGAATGCCCTGTCGCATGTTCCCTATAGGTTTTTGTTGGTTTATTTGCGCGTGTTCTAACTATAAAACACATACACACACACACACACACACACACACACAAAACAAGAGTTTGGACCTTTTTCCCCCTCCACCCTGACCTACCAACCCTTTTCCAACCCTTCTACACCTCTTTCAAATATTCAACACTTAACAGAGCACAGGTCGACTCGGGACGAGAACAATTCATCTCCAATTTTGATTACTCTATTATTTATTAGTTTAAGGTTGTACAGAAGATCAATGTTTTGTCACGTGGAACCAAACCAGTAGGAATAGTCAAGGAACTATAAATAAATATAATTACAAATTTAGCTATTTATAATAATATATTTATAGTTATGAATATCTATAATAATATTACTATAATTTGCATATGTAGGTATATGATTTCTGCTTATGTTTTATTAACAAATTTGTAATTTTAATACAAAAACATAAAACTAAAAGTAATTTTCACAATAGAACTAATAAGTTTATACTGTGTATATATATACACAGTATAAACTTATTATATATATATATATATATGGGCTTAAAACGTTTTAGTAGGCATTAGTAGAAAAATAAGTAATTTAATAAAAATAATTTATCATATTAAACTTACTGGAGTGTTTTAGTTCTAAGTCACTTGCTTTCTGCAACTTAGAGATAAGTTAAAGAGTTATTGAGTAGGTCATGTAGGAAATGAGGTTATAGAGGTGTTAGTCATTCTTTACGACATTAAGGTATTTGTTTCAATATTTTTTATTTTTTATATGCAGGAAGTGATCTTCCCCCTCACCCCCATATTATATCCGCCACTGTACCAAATGGGCGTTCTTAGTAAAGTTTTTTTTTCCCTTTGAGTACCTATATATTCAATAGGAGTAAAGGGGTGAAAAAATGAAACCTGTGAGACAATTACTATATACGTTCTTCTAAACTACATATCGAGTTTTACTTTCTATCGATCCCTCTGAAAGAGAAATATTGTTTTATTTGTATCCCCGATCACCGCTTATTTTAACCTGTTAAGGTCATAGTCTACGCATATATGATAAAACTATAATGGGGTAGAGATGAGGAAGGAAGAATTTAAGAAGTTATCTACCCTCATTTTAGTGTAAGTATAGTGTTAAACCATTTAGGAGAAACCATAGTCATTAGATTCGAGCAGGTTTAGAAACCTGATCTCTTGAATATTATCAGGCCAATCTAACACGAAATTAATGCCTTAGACTTGAGTAGTTTACCGACGGGTAAAAAAATAAAAAATAATGTAGCTATCAATAAAATAAATGGTACAGTGCACCGAACAGACCTTCTCTCTCTCTTTAATCTTAAAATAGATACCTTTACTAAAAATAGTAAAAGTTGTGAAATAAATAATAAACACTGTTACAAAAACACTCCATCATATATCATACATGCTTTAATATACATTGTCACAGAAACATAGAAAAAATAGGAGCATCTCTTTTCATCAAAGAGCATAACAATTAATTCTATATTTGTAAATATTTCATAAAAAATATAAAGGGTTACTTATAGCTCAGACATTATGGGTTTAAAAACATATATTCCATATTAAAATATTTTTAATTTAAGCTTAACAATGCTAAGTTCATTCGTATACCAAATAGTTACGGAGATATGATCAAAATTAGAAATTTCTCTTTATGTACCCTCAAAGCTATTTTCATGGAAAAATAAAAATTTCCATATTGTTTGTAATGTCAAATAGTGTTTAGATAAAAAAAAATATAATCAAAATCGTTATAGCTAATTTTGAGATAATCGATTTTTATCTCTTTCTACGCTTCAGTAAACTATCCTTAATTTTAGGGCTAGATATCTAGCCCGATCGGTAAGATGGTTTTGGTTCTAGTCCAAGATAAAGACAGACAGTATCGCAAAAATAACTTTTTCGTTTTCAGGGGTTCATGAAACGTCAACATTTATCAAAATCATGAGCCTGATTTATTTTATATGTCACAATATTTCTCTCTTCAAGGGGTCGAGAGAGAGACAGAGAGAGACAGAGAAAGAGTGAAAATAGCCACTCCAGTAACAATTATTTGTTAACTGCAGGCGGGGGCCTAGCCATCATGTGGTAATGGTTTTAATAAATTATTGTTGTCATAAATATATTTAATTTTCGCAGAACTCTTTTATAATTATAATATAAACTGTACATTTTTCCACATACGCAGTTTCATTGGGTAAGCCCTCGACAGTCAAATTGTTCGGTGGAATAACCCAAACACAAAATAATACACCTGTGGCAATTGAAATACAGTACAAAGAATCTGAATTTTCACACCCGTTAAATAATATCGTATTTCAATTCTTTCAGGAAAAAGGATATAAACAAAACTACATCAGGGCAGCGAGCTTCTTCTAATGACACAATAACCGATTATGGGAATTTTTTACAGAATATTGTTTGTGGGAACGGTCGTAATCTATATTACATATTACAAATATATGTATTTATAATAATATAAACATAATAATTTGTGTATATATAAGTAAAAATATAGGTTATATATGTATATAGATATTATATGGAAATATATTAAATGCTTACACATAGATATACGTATTTTATATATATATACCCCTACTTTATAGGCATATATCTATATTTGTTTTTTATATAAATATAATTACAATGTATTCCACTTTGGAACAAAAGGATTATGAACTTTTAAATGAGTGTTTTCTTAAAAATAGATGTAATGGTATGTATTTTAACACAAACACAGCCTTTTAATTCAAAATATAATTTTGTTTGATTACAATTTCTGAAGAGTTAATTATTTTCATTGGTAGTTTTTTTCTGCCAGAATAGTTTTGAAATTAAATTAGTTTGTTGATTCACTATTTTTTTAAATTTCATCAAATTTTTTATTTAATATTGTTATGCTTATACTTTTCACGATGTATTTTATTTTGGTTGAGCTGCACGAAAATATTTATTCCTCTTTTCTTAGTTGCGTGTTTTGGGTGGGTCTTAACCATATTCAATGATTGTCTGCGAACTGCGTGATTTATTTGTCACGCACTGCAATGTAACTAACTACCTCCCTTCAAGGCCATCCATGTAATTCTGATGAACAGAACTAACGGGGTTACCAGGTCTTGGAAAATGTTGTATGCTGTTAGTCTTATTTTACAAAATAAATTAGAACAAAATCATCAATAATAATAAAAGGAAGTGTTTTTCTGTGTGTGTGTTTGTTTGTATGTGATGCCCAGCCTAAAGAAGCCGGATTTTTAAATTTTAGTTAGATTTTTAATTAGGCTATTTTTAACAAATTTTTGAAGACAATATTTTTTATCTGTTTTATAACTACCTTTCAGAAATACGGTCACTTGGGTGGTAGGGGGGGAGGGGATGCGAGGCTTATATAATTCTTATACCACACAATGGGCCACGGTGACGCCATGCTGGATTGCTAGCGTTTAAATAAAGGTTAACTTAACAAACGAAAAGTAAGATAAAGTGTGACATGAAATCTCTCGATGTCAACTCTAATCGCTATTTTCCAATATTAAAATTATGTTACTGTGATTCACTTTTTTAATAATATTATTATAATGTTGTTCTAGTCTATTAAGGTGGGGTCACACTGAAGTCTAAAATAATGTTTGTATTATTATAGTTTTTATAGCAAAAAGATTTTTGGCTGAAATAGATCAAATATTATTTTGGTAATTGGCTTAGATTAATTTTCTAGAAATAGTAATCTCAATAATTCTTGCAAAATTTAAACATAACCTTTTCAATTAATTTAAAAAAAATTCTTTCAGATATCATTATACTCATAACATGAATTAAATAACTGTTGAGACGTGTTGATATGAATACAAAGTTAAACTAAACGTATTTACTGAACCCCTATTTTATGTATTAAAACCATAAAATATCTCTCTTACAAAAACAACCAAATGTTTACCTTTTCGATCAGTCTCTGTCCCCCACCTTAAGTTTCTATTGAAATAATAAAACTAAACTTAAACAACTAGAATTGATCATTAAGGATATTACAGTTAGTTTTGACCCTAATTTTATGCTTGGCAATTATTTTCAAAAAATCAATTTGTTTGTTTTAAAGTTAATTAGTTTACTTTCACAAAAATACCACGGAATTAATACTAAGTTAGCTATACTATTGATTCATTTCACGACAACTTTTTCTTTAAGTTGTCCATGAAACTCACAGAGTAATTTGAGATTTTGTGTGTGAACTAGAGTGGTTGTTATTATTAAAACAAATTAATACACATGCACTATATATACAAATCTGATTTAAAAAAATGTAGTTTAATCATTTTACTATTATCGCTTTATGTATTTTTTTTTACATTTCTAATAATTTCTATTTTAATGGGTTTATGAAAAATAATCTTACGGAAGGAATTGATTTTATAAGGCTATGATTTACAAACTTGCATTAGAACCATCACAATTGCCAGTGCTCCCCTCAATTACTTTTTATCCATGACTGTTCCCAGCCTATGGTCTGGGTCAGTATTTTATTCAAGCCATATATCTTTCCACTACCAGTTTGTTAGGCCTGTCGTAGATACATATGCTATATGATATAACTTGAGACTAGGACAGGTACAACATCCAGTCACCAGCCGTTAATTTATCAATGTGAAAGGCTAAATCCATATGGTCATCAATGGTAAATTTTCGGCGTTGCCAGGAATCGAACCCGGGACCCTTAGTTCAGTAGGAAGACATGCTATCGACTGAGCTAAGGTGACGGATTTCATTCGTAAAGTATCTATTCTAAAAGGCAAAGCCCTAGTTTAATCAATCAAAACCTGTTCTGTCATGCCGAGAGTTGAAACTGGGACTGAATATGTAGATAATTACGCTAAATTCCGAGCGTAGGCGTAATAATATAAGATTCGCTTTGGTGGCAGCATGATCTATTGGCTATTTGATATAATACCACCCAAAGTTTGTTCAATAATAGTTTTTTGTAGGATTTAGATTCGGGATCAACGCTAATTTTCAAAATGATCCAGTTTTTGCTCAATGCTCTCAAATATATAGTTTTTCCTCAATAATTATGGTTATCAATGATTTTCTATTTTTGGTTCAGTATTATTTCTATAAATGATTAAGTTTTGGCTGACTAAGTTTTCTATATGATCCAGCATTCATATTTAGTTCCTATCATAAATTAAACTTGAATAAGAATAAGTTATTTTAAAATAAATGTTTCGAAATATTAGTTATATTCATAATGATTTAGTAAGGAGAATTATAATGATACTAATTACAGTAATTATTCAAGGAACACCCAATAAACAATAACAAAAGGATCTGATTATATTTCATATAAATTATATCTTTTCACTTATAATCAGATCCTTTTGTTATTGTTTATTGGGTGTTCCTTGAATAATTAATTAGTATCATTAAATTTTTCGTAGTTTACTATGTCCTAAAAGATAAATATGAACTAAGTGTAAACAAAAATTATCGTTCAACCATATACCTTAAAAAATGAATAATATTTGGCCTTAAGTTATTAATTAATAATGATCCGCATTAAATATAACTATTTATTTGAATAATTAATCTTAAATTCAAATTAATATTTTTTTATTCAAACTTCAATTTGCCTTGTTAATAATGCACCACTAATCATATCAACTTTTTAATAAATAAATTATCAAATAATTTCAGTTAACCTTTTACAGTACAAACATATCTTTTTCGTTCATTTTAGCACCACGTCTTATTACCAGTTTGGGTTATACGCTTATGTTTTAGTTAAATTTATGTGCTAGGGATTATAAATGTTTAATTTAGGGGAAGTGCACCCACATTTGCGTGGTGGGAGGGCGGAAATTATTTAGGAAAAGTACCCCTTCAATATACCCAACTAGGATTCAAACACCAATTTTCCTGTCATCAGAAGTTTATTCTAAAACGAGATTTCGGTGGACTAGATATAAATATAGCCTGGTCTGGTTTTCCAATAATGAGGAGATCAGTGTTTAAATCCAGGTCAGATATATTGAATATGTTATTCCTAAGTATATTCCCATCCTCCACCTGGACTATTACGGGTACATCTCTAAATTCTAGCTTACTCATCCCTAAGCTTAGTGTAACTAAATGTATATAGTTGAGGCAGATGGTGAGATGCAAAGCAGAAATAAATAAATAACATTCAAAAGATTTCTCCTTTTATTATTTAATTGTATTCAAATTTTCAACAGGTTTAATATACAGTATTGTTGTATACTCACCGAGACAGAGTAGATAATGAATTACTTTACCAAACCAGCAATATCATGGTTCTCTGCGACCAATTTTCTAAAGCTGTATCTAATAATAGCGTTAAAAGCAGGTTCATCGCATGAACCAACTCGGCTAACCTAACTCTGATTAAGTGTCTCGTTCCCCTTTGCAAAGTTGAGCTAGGTTACGATCTTGTAACCTGTTCGTCAATACAGGTTAGGTTAACCTGGTTTGAGGGTTGAAGGGAGTAAAGGAAGAGGGGTGGAGGCTCCCTGAAATTAACACTCTGCCTCCCCTTAATTCTGAGCGTACAGGGAGGAGCTCGCCCTAATAGAATCAATTCACACAAGACGTAATTTCTAATTAAGACGGTGGCGTGTTACGTCCTATGTATAGAGATTGGATGTGCCTTGAGGTGAGCGCAAACATGAAAGTACAGCACTTACAATTACTTTGCGAAACAGGAAGGCAATGCATATTTATTAGCAATCTAAAGATATAACTAAATAAGCACAATATTATATGTATACATATTTTTTAAATTATCAGTGAATTTTTTATTTGAAAATTTAATATATATATTATAAACAAAAGGTTACACAGAACTTACAAATCAAATCAAACTAATAAAACACATTTAATAATAAATATAACAAACACATCATTTAAAAATGCAATACTATTTTAGGCAGCACCCAAGATTTGAATAAATTTAAATAATTTTTGGTGTATTTAATGCGTGATTTCTGAACCTAATGTTTTTACCAGTATATGACTTACAAATGGATTTAATTCCAGAGTAAGGTGACCTGGCGGTCTAGGGGTAAGGTGTCAGACTTATGTATTGGCGGCCGGGGTTCAATCCTCGGTCCCGGCACAGATTTATCTGATTACCACACCCTTCCTTCACCTCTGACAAGACATCTTGTGAATAAACTGTAGGTCCTCCATTTCATCTCACAATCCCCCTACCATTACACATTAGCGTAAGTGCGTATAACCCGAACGGGTAGTAAGAAGCGGCGCTAATAATAATAATAATAATAATAATAATAATAATAATATTAATTCCAGAGTAAAAAAAACAACCTATCGCTTGGCAATTTACCTATCACAGTGAAAGTGAAAGTCCCAATTTGATCAACTATAACACTACCCACTTCAGTGGCCGTTTGGTCTAACGTGTTACTCTCGTAATAAACTAGACTGCCGATGACGGGGAGATCAAGGTTCAAATTTCGTTTGGGTGTGTTAAGGATGGTTTTCCATAAGGTTTTCCTCTCTCCTTCCATGCAAATGCGGTTAAACTTTCTCTAAATATATACTTCTTAGTCCCCAAAACCATTAGCATAATTAGTACATAAATGTATATCCCGAATGGTTAGTAAGACACGATGCTAAGTTTCTTAAAGTCATACAGGAAGTTGAACTCAGATCCCTTAACTTGATAAGCAGACGCTCTAACAACTTGACTAAGGTGCAAGAATGAGAATAATGATATTTTAATAATGTGTATGTACTGTACATTTAAACTTCATTATTTTAACTACGAATTAAACGCTAAACATTATTTCGAAGTTAAAAAGAGTGTTACTGGAAGTTAAAGTTTAGATTCAGATTTATTGAGAGGAAAATAAAATGTTAGTATGATTAAATAACTTTCCTGGAGAAGCGTTATTTTACGCAACAGTTTTGAGTAGATTAGGTTCTAAAGTTTATCGTATAAAGTTCAAGTTGCAGTACGTCTCAAGTAAATGGATGTTTTCAAAAACAAACACATCTTCTTGTAAATAAATAAAAACTGTTGGAATAAAAATCAAACTATTATTTTTCTCTAGTAAATTAAAAAACAACAACTACGATTTATTAAAAGGCATTGTGTTGTCCTAATCAAAATTACGCATTTAAAAATAATTAAAATACATTTTATTCTATTCTTGAAAAAAATATTATCATCATGTAACATAAAATTAATATAATATATTAAAGGAGTTAACAATTTATTTGGAATACATAAGAGCATTTTGATAGTTTCACTATAATAATTAAAAAATAATATTGAAACCACTGAAAAAGTAAATATTTAAATTCCGATAGCAAAGTCTTACACAGCGCTGAGAACAATACCCAAACAAAACATTTAAATATATATATTATAGGCCTACATCATTTTGATATTTAATGTTTTTGAATTAAATTTTATGTAACTTAAACTAATAGGCCTATTTGAATTGGTGTGGATGTAAAATACACTATTAAGATCACCTAGTGTGGTTTGATGGTGACCGGGTAGGTCGGGGTTCATATACCGATCGTATTTTCTGCGGGTGTTGTATTTCTAAAATAAAGGGTACAAGTGAAAAAGGTGGAAAGTCCAATCTTAATTCAAATAGAGCTAGTGCTGCTATCTGTTAGACAATCTTGATACTTATTTAATGTACTTTATATTATGGATGTCATATATATAAATTAAATTAATTTTTAAAAAATTGCTGGAATCTTTATGGAGTTTGGGATATAAAAATCGGCCTGTAAAATGTGGGTAGTGTGAATTTTCAGCCTTTTCCCCTGTACCCTTCAAATAATTTTTCCCTTTTTCTTCAAGAAATATTAGATAACATTTCCCAAGATGCAACCTTCTACACAAAATATCTTCGAAATTTCCAAGTAGGCAACACGGTAAAAATAACGACTTCTTAAGACAAAGTATTATTTATATTTTTTCTATGGTCTTCACAGTAAATGCTAATGAGAATGTATTTAAAACTATTTTAGAATATATTATAAATTTATAATTTATGAGTTATTTTTTCCGCAATATATGCATACTCCTAAAAATGAAACAGTAAATTCATATTTCGTTAATTCTTTTACTGTGCGTTAAGTAAAAAATATGCAAAGATATATTTTTGATTAATAACAAAAACAAACAATAATTTGACAGTGCTACTCAGTTTACACTTTTTACAATGATAAAGTTTTTTTTTTCTATTATTCAGCTAGCTTGTTTTTGTTCACTAACAATTCAGGATCTCTAATTTATTTTTCAACATTTTCTACGTCATTTGTCAGCGGTGCGCGGCTGCACAGGCACTTGTAATGAGTTTTAGAACAAGACACTGGCATTGGACTCCACCCTACCCCTCCCCAATTTACTTAGCTCCTCTTTCTTCTCCTCCTTCTCACACGCTTGCCAAAAAGTTCTTTATCGTCCAACTCGCCATTCTGTTACTCTTATTCTGAACGTTTACTTCGGAACCATTATTAAAATTTTGTTTTTTTGATTCGAATTTTCTCTACATTTTCTTTTTGGAGGCTAATTAAACTTACGAAGAGAATTCAGCCACACTAGCTTCTTATGTTTCAAGTTCACTCAAATAACAATAATTAAATGAGTAACACACACACAATATATGTGGCACTAAACAAGGCATACTAAACTTATATACAGGTCAAACTTAATAGGAATAACGTTATCTGACAGCCAGAGAAGTTACTTATTATACTCTTACTTATTCATACGGCATTAGTTTTTGTGGTATGTGCTTGTTAATTTATATATATATATATATATATATATATATATATATATATTTTTTGTAAAGTGTACTGGATCCATCCTTATGAGGAACTGTCTTATGCACGACATCATAGAAGGAAAGGTTGAAGAAAAGCGGAACTTAAGAAGAAGGAGAATTAAAATATTAGATGACTTGAAGGAAAGTAAAATTCATGAGGGGGTTTGGGGTGAAAGGCAGAGGACAAGGCGCTTCGGTAGTCTAAGTTCATTGACAAAAGGAATGGACAAGACAGAATATCCAATAATGATAATTAATTCACAACTACCCAAATTTGTTTAGCGTGTCATTAATTTTAATAATTACAGTCTAATTTTAATAGGAAGGCTCATTTAGAATGATATACAAACACATTTTTATCGGTTTCATAGATAACATTTTACTATGTTATTAATGTGATTTTGTAGGTATTTATAGTATATATTTATAGTATATATACTCTAAATATATATATATCATATATATATTATATATAGTATATATAGTATTTATATATACTATATATATTTATAGTATATATACTATAAATATATATATATAGTATATATACATATATATTATAAAAACCTACAAAATCACATTAATAACATAGTAAAATGTTATCTAGGAAACCGCTAAAAATGTGTTTGTATATCATTCTAAATGAGCCTTCCTATTAAAATTAGACTGTAATTATTAAAATTAATGACACGCTAAACAAATTTGGGTAGTTGTGAATTAATTATCATTATTGGATATTCTGTCTTGTCCATTCCTTTTGTCAATGAACTTAGACTACCGAAGCGCCTTGTCCTCTGCCTTTCACCCCAAACCCCCTCATGAATTTTACTTTCCTTCAAGTCATCTAATATTTTAATTCTCCTTCTTCCTAAGTTCCGCTTTTCGTCAACTTTTCCTTCTATGATGTCGTGCATAAGACAGTTCCTCATAAGGATGGATCCAGTCCACTTTACAAATAAAAAAAAAAGATTTGGCCAAAAACAATGCCAAGTTTGTTTTTAGTACCTAATAAGTAAACAACATGTTAGTAATTGATAAAATTACGTCCCAAATTAAGCTAAGAATTTCGCACCGTACAGAGCAGGGAAAAAATATTAAGATTAGATTGTATTCTGTAATACTCGTGATATGATTTTTAAACTTTAAATTATTCTTAAAATTAGTTTAACTTATTAGGTTAAAGGTTTAACAATAGTTTTGTTTCTTCTATAGATAAGTTAAACAAGTTCTGATATTTTCAAGATATGACAGAGAAATGAGTAACTGACTCACTTAGATGCTCTCACCTGGACCAGTTATGGTAGAGGAAGGAATTTATGTTAATTGTTTTCTAGAAGGAATTATTTTCACATATTGAGCTCGACTGCTGAGGACGGGGAGATCGAGGCTCGAATCTCGGTCGGGTGAACTGGAGGTTTTTTTTCTTTAATGGTTTTCCACTCTCCATCCACGCAAATGCGGGTTCACTTCCTCTAATTCAACCTTCCCAATTCCCAATCTATTAGAGTAATTAGTACTTAAAGCGTATAACCCGAACGGGTAGTAAGACGCGGTGCTAAATATTATTATTATTTTCACATAGACGGGTACTAGAGTAAAATAAAGGTTTTTTTTCAATAATCTGTTTGTCTCTATATCTGGCTGTCTATTAAAATTGGTATCTGGGGACTATTTTACATGATACATGTAGATTTTTATCTTTAAAAAAAACTAATCTAAAACCTGTTACGTCCCCTGACACACCTCTACCCATTTCTACGAACAGAGACGTTATTTTACACTGTAATTGCACATTATATATCTACCGCATTTATAAGTTTAAATAATTGATAGGAACGTATAAGGAAAGGATTGTCAGCTTAGTATAAATGGAAAACTATTAGCACAATTGAATGATTTTGTGTATCTGGCTGAAATGTTCTGTCAAATTGGAAGGATGGATGGTGAAATAGACCGATGGATGAATGCATCTTATGCATCTCAGAAATTAGCCGGATGTATGTGGACTAATGCAAAGACTGAAGTAGTATCGAAAGAGGCAGAGACGACAGAAATTAAAAGTGTACTAACGCCAACATTGTTTTATGGATGTGAAGCGTGTGTTTGTCAAGAGAAACACAAGAGCAAGGTGAATGCGGTTGGAATGAGATATCTAAGAAATGTATGTGGAAAAATCTCGTACGGATAGAATCAGTAACGAATGGGTATTGAAAGAGCGTGGTTTGAAAGGGAATCCAATAAGTCAATGTAAAAAAATCGTCTTACGTTGGTTTGGGCATGTTTAAAGGATTAGAGTCGATCGAGTGACGAAGCAAATATATGAAGGTAGAGTGTGTAGATAAAAAAGGAAGAGGTAGGACATGTAAAACATGGCTAAATATTGTAGACGGATGTGTGAAAAACAGAAACAATAATAGTGTTAAAAATAAAAGAGCATGTATGAATCGGTGAATGGCTGTTGTTGAAGCGAAGGGAGTATGCAGAGATAAGGAAGGGTGGAGAAAGTTAGTGAGTATGGATTAAGTACGGAGTTGTAATTTGAGATGCACAATTTCTTGCCTACCCAATAAGGTAAGGGTGTCATTATTTATGTGTATATATGTATTTATGTATTTAATTATGTATGTATTTAGTTATATATATGTATGTATGTATGTATGCATGCATTTTAATTTGGTCTCAATAGTAAGATTTTTAAGGATCTTTAGTGGTTTTGATTTTTTATAACTTCCTTTCCTATAGTAAATACTGCAAATTGGTGATTTTCTCCTTCAATTTGGCTGTGAGCTCTAAAAATAATCGCTATACCTTATTCGGCTAAAAGTCTAGGAGTCTTCCTCTTTAATCTTTTATTTCATGTCTTGAGGTTCAAGTTAGTGTATAGGCAGGTCTTAAATATTACATGCTCTCAAAGTTTGCTGATGGCTTGTTTTGGAACAGGAAGTAGCTCACATTTCTCTCCCCTTACCCAAACTCTTTACATCTCTATGTATAGCCATCTTTCTTTTTCCCTCCATTTTTATCTACTGATCCTAGAAAACTTCTTCGACCCAAACTTTCTTTCATGCTGTTTATTATTATTATTATTATTATTATTGGGAACTTGTTGATATAAAACATGATCGCTAGCTGTATAAAATTTTTTGGGAGCTAACATTACTTATGAATGTTCAACCTTATTATATTTTAATGACCCAAACTAACTGTGTGAGAGGCTTGTAAAAAAAATTATCACTCTAATTATTTTAATTAAAATCCAAGCTATTTTTAAACTTTAATGCAGTGGGTCACAACTTTTAATTAAACGCACTAAGCATTTAGTTGCATAAATAATCTATACAAATTTGCAGAAGTATATTTGGTAGCTGATTGATTATGCCTTTATAATATAGCACTAAAATATCACTTAGTCATTCATGGCGTATTGGATATTACTAGAAACATTTTTATATTGTAATGATTATTTTTATTAAAAATAATATTTAGCACCGTGTCTTACTACCCATTCAAGCTATACGCTTTAAGTACTATCTACTCTAATGGATTAGGAATTAGGAAAGTTGAATTAGAGGAAGTGAACCCGCATTTGCGTGGAGGGAGAGTGGAAACCCATTTAGGAACCCCCCCCCCACCCCAGTTCACCCGACTGAGATTCGAACCTCGATCTCCCCGTTCTCAGCAGTCAAGCTCAACACGACAAGTGTGTTAGCCAACTACGCCACCGAGGTGGGTATTATTTTTATTAATCTATTACCAAGGGATAATAATTTCAAAATAACATATATTCATTGTAATATATAATTTTTATTTTATTTATATCTTATTAAGTTTCAAATTTTTTGTTTAACAAACCTAGTGGCCTAAGCATAAGGTGTCAAACTTCTCTGTCAGAGGTCCAAGGTTCAAGTCCCGGTCCCAGAACAGAGTTATCTGATTACCAAACCCTTCCTTCACCTCTGATAAAATATATGCTTTCATTATTTATGACTGTGTGGAATGCCAAACCTCCACCGTAGTTCGGAGCCCACGTTAAACTGTAGGTCCCCTCTGCTTTTCACGATCATCATTCTCACGTATATCTTACCATCTGGGGATAGTGGAATTCGCCTTAATGGTGTCCCCACCTCAGAAACGAATCCCTCCATAATTCAGGAAAGCAGAGGTAAGATAAGGTAGAATGGCAAAGATTTAGAGGACTAGCCTCACCCACTTTGTTTAAATATTCACTATTTGTTAACTAGTTATTGTAAGCAAAATAACGTTTATACAACATAACGTATTTACCATAGTAAGAGGAATATATGTTCTACTTTTAGTATGTTAACATGTTATCACCCGCTTCGGTGGCCACATGGTCTAACGACTACTCTCGTGTTAGGCTAGACTGCCGAAGACGGGGAGATTGGGGTTCGATCCAGGTCGGGTGCAATCAGATAGATTTTCCTAAATAATCTACCTCTCTCCCTCTACGCAAATGCGGGTGTACTTTCTCTAAATTAAACCTTCCTAATCCCTAACCCATTAGTGTAATTAGTATATAGGCGTATAATTCGATTGGGTAGTAAGATACTGTGCTAAAAAAATGCTATCTATAAGATATGGTATGAATCATTAAATATGATTAAACTGTAGCATATCAATCAGTTAGATTGAACATCTACAATTAAAAAATTCTATAATTCATTAATTTATGCAAGAAATAAACTATATTCACATATTTAATTGAGTCTACTCTGAAGATGCAGTCTAATAAATGTACGTTTCTCCCTACCTTCAAACATTCAAACACGTGGTTGGTCAAAAATACTGGCTTTTGTTAAATACGGGAGTAGATATAAAGAAGAGGATTAATATTAATATAGTTATGAATAAAATACTTTAACGCATTGCTTTTCTCATTTGATAATGTCAAAAATGTTTACTTACACTTGCCATGCGGTTAACATGAAAAAAATAGTAAACTACATCTATATCACCAATTATTATTAAAATAATAATGGATCCTGAATAACATAATTAAAACAGATATATTTCCATATAATATGCCTTGGTGAATACTCACATCTTCAGGATGTCTGCTGATTCGATTCTCCCACATATGAAGCTCAATAAAACTATTCAATGATGGCCGCACCACGTGCTATCTTAACTAGATCTGTTAAAGAGAAGAAGTGCGTGTGAGTATCGACGCAAATATCTCCTCATCAACGACCCTGGTGGTAAACCAAGGAAGCTTATTCCTACCGCTTCTCTGTGAGTGAATTTTTCTTGTTAATTCTATCTTTCTGCCCACCTTCGTCCGTAGTTCTCCTTTCTATGTTCTTGTGTTTATCATCCTTTCTGCTTTCTTCCATTCTTATCAGGTTGGAAACTATATAAGGGGCAGAATCCCAGCACACCATATAGCCATTTACTGTATCTCTGCATTGAAGGAAGGACTCCAGGTTCGTCACGTCGACTATGAAGATGGAGGCGTCGGATGCACCGCCACCTTAGACAGGATGACAATTTTCAATAACCGACTATGAAGTTAAGGCCGTGGGATTCACCGCAGCTATGGATGGAACCACAGACTTCGATGTATTAAGTATTCTACAGTAATCGACGAGTCCTTATGACTTAGATTTTTTTTATAAAGATGAGTTATTTCTGATTGCACCCTTTTAGTTTTTGTATATTGTCGGATACGATTTTCTTTCAAATAGATAGTAGGTCTAGTTGGCCGTTAATCATTTTCAAGTCTTGTTGACTTGATAACTCAAGCTTTAATTTATTGATTAAATGTTGTGTCCTTTAGAATGCGGGACTAGTCCCTTTATTACTTGTTTTTCAAATATTATAATTCAGTACTGTAGTCTCTGTTGATATATATATGCCTCCGGCGTAGAAAGTTATAATGTCTTAATTAGGGACTTATAATATTCCACTAGCTCCTTTAATATATTTTTGAATCAGAATTTGTCATGACGCCTTGTACGGCGTTAGCATCAGTTCAGTTTATGGATGGCTACCCCCAGGTTGTCTGTTTTGTTTACCTTATTACAATTCAGCTGATAGATATCAGTGTTTAAGATTGGTCAAGTAATCACGCTTCACGTGCAGTATTAGTTTCGGTGCGCAACCCAGGGAACTGCACTAGAGTCATAGTGGGGTCCCCGCAAATAATACTCTTTCACTCTTACCTTTCGATTGATTTCTGTTTTTTGTGTTGTTCTTAAAGCTCTTGCCTTTAGAATTTTGTGTACTATTGAATGCCCTGAATGTACCAAAGGGGAATGTGCCCAGCCATAGTACTTTTGATGACACCTGTTTCTTAGCCATCAACTGCTGTTATCAACAGCTGGTTATCCAAAGTGTTTAATGGACAATATGTTGAAGGCCCCATCAAGCACAGCCTGGTTTAAAGTTACATTTATACCTTGTCATATATTTTTCTATTAGTAATTATTGAATTTTTCTGCTTTATAGAAAAACTTCTACCTGTGGCCTGGCGACTACGCAGCCCTAGTAGCCACAGTCTCTTGTCGCAAGGCTAACTGATTGGATCAAAATCCTTACTCGTTTCGACTAAATTATTGTAAAACCATTGCTATCTTAACTCTTGTTTTTCTATCTGTTCTTTTCAATTATACTATGTGTGTAACCTGTAGGAATCAATCCTTACAAAACTTCTGATATTTAAATTAAATTAATTAAATTAAAAATCTACTCACAAACGTTATCATCCTTCTTTTTCACAAAAGTCTAGTATTTATTCAGTACCATTAATAATCAAATTAAAAATAAATGGATACACTTAAAGAAACAAGTACTGTTTATGTTTTATAATAACCTTATAATACATATTTGTTTTGTCTGATAAACATTTATGTTAGTCTAAAATGATAAACACGGAATTTGTTTTGTTTTTAAAAAAATCCGTTATTTGAATAACAGCGCTCGTTCAAGCTAACCACATGTTTACAATAATAACGGGGTAGGTATGAGGAAGATGGAGTGAAAAACCATTTATGAAAAACAATATCAGCCCACCCAGCCTAGATTCGAACATCAATCTTATCATCACTTGTAAACCAGACAAGAATATACTGATGCATTCTTTTGGTTTTTTTTATCATTACATTTTACTAACTGTTTAGGTTATACGTAATGTACATGTAATAACTAATAAAAATTAATAGGATTAAGGATGGAAGCATTTAAGAGATAGTCTACCAGCATTTGCATGGAAGGGGAATGGGACAACATTTAGGAAAAGCCACCCTCAGTAGGCCTGACCGAGATTCGAACCTCAATCTCCCCGTCATCAGCAAGCCAATCTAACAGGAGAGTGACGTCTTAGACCGTTAGGCCACTGAAGCGGTTGTTTGTGTTACTCCAAATGTGATAGTGATTTTTTAAAACATTTTATTGTTGGGCATGCTTAGCTGTACCTTGATTTTAGAATCCAAGGTTGTAAAAAAATACAAACTCAATTTTTGCGCTTAACATTGCTGATATTTTAATAAATTATTGGTGAATAATATCTATGCTCGTTATCTTGGCTCAGTCGCTAGCATGTCTGCTTGCTGAGACAAGGGTCTCGGTGTCAATTCCCGGCATGGATGAAAAATTTATCATTGATTAAACTCGAGTTTCCTCTTTCGTAGAGATAAATTAACAGCTGGGGGCTGGATGCTGTTTCTGTTCTAGATCCAAATTATTCGTGTACTTAAATAATCTGATGCTTTGTAGAGTGCACGTTAAATACTTATAATAATAATAATAATAATAAAGATTATATCCATTAAAAGTGGCAGCTGCATATCAGATGACTTGACCTGTGAATACGTGAAAGTTGATCTAGAAACTTTTCTGGCTGTCAAATATGTCCATTCGTAAGAAAATTGGGCTATAGAAGACGGTTTTATATATATGTATATGTATATATACATATATTTATATATATGTATACAGATATACATATATATGTATACATACATATACATATATTTATACATATATATAAACCTTCCTGTTAATATTATTTAAAATGTATTATAATATCACAGGTTTTTCATTTTAATATAATCTCACAATTTAAAACATTATACGCAACTTTCAAAATATTGGGAGTATTTAAGATTTCTTGAGCCTTTGTCACGTAAGATAAGTTAATGTTTGATAAGATTATGTTTAAGACTGGGAAAAAATGATTTAGTTTCCTTATTTTTTTTAATGTTTCAGATGTATCGCATATTTTTTTTTCAAACAACAATTTTTTTAATCATACTTTTTATTAATATAACAAATTTTAACTGTATAATATTTTAAAATAAAATCAATAAATTGCTGATATAGGTTCTATATTGATTTTATTAGGCTAAATTTGATTAAATTTTTAGCAGTGTAATAAAGTATCAGATGTTTAGAAGAAATAATTTGATACTATTATTAAATTATAAAATTTCATACTCCAAACTTAGTTATTAAGATAACTTTACTTTTTATCTCTCTATATGCAGTTTAAAGCATCAGCCTTTTAAAATTGATTAAAAATGCATATTTGAAATTTTATGAGCTATAAAAAAGAGCAAGAGAAAAAACCCAACCTTATCGAACCTTCACTTTATCATGTATCTTTTCCCAAAGAACAATTTATTTAACGAGTGTAAGAGTAAAAAAAAAAATCTTAGTTTTCTTCCGCTAGTACCACCCTACACCTTTATTGGGGTTTCGAGCTAAGCTCTATAATGACCAATATTAGGCGCCTTAATTGGCCTATTTTCCACATGTGCCGCTAAGCAATATCCGGACCCCTTGGTGAAATACACACTAGTGCGGTATGAAACCAGGTATAAGTTATTGCCTAGCTAGAAGCCTTGCAGGCGAAGCCAAGAGTGAAAAGGAGGCTTTTCTTTCTTGGTTTTGTAGTGTTATCCACAAAAGCCTTTCGAGTGAAATTTGAGTTATGGAAATAAAATAAAGTAACAAGCTAGGTATAAATATTTCACTTAACGTCATAATTTGTATTCATGGATTGTATTATTTATTGAAATAATTTTTATTTGTATTCATAATACAGCATATTTATAAAGTAATATATATTTTTTTCAAATAAGTTTATTTTTTCCCCTCCCAGTAATCGACAAACCAGAATAAATGAGTTTTACGTTTAGACCACCAGAATACTGGCACTAGTAGATAAGTATTTCAAAACTATCGATACAAAAGCATGTTTAGAAATGACATCCTGTATATTGTTTATGTAGATCAGTGTAGATTCAATTAATGATTTGAGAGAAAATATTTATGAACCTATATTGCGTGGTAAACGTTTTATTTAATTTCACAGACAAGATTGGATAAAATACTTATTTTAATTTTCCTTGCGTATAGTTTAGGATTGAATAGGACGCTGGGCCGTGGAAAAGCACTTACACATTCTAATAATTGGTTCTAACTTATGTAATAAACCACTACTAACATTTTAAATGTCTAAATAAACTACCATATCTTAAAACATATTCTATTGTTATTATTTTAAGTGCCTAAGCTATAACTTAAAATTGTATAGAAACCATTTTCCGAACGGATTGAGAAGAGAGCTTTTAATTTATAGATACTAGCAGAATTACCCGGCTTTTCCCGGCCTAACCACGAGCAAAGCTTTCCTTTGCTTTTAAAAAAAGCTCTTCATTTGATTTCTTCGAGCATAAATTTTAATAAAAAAAACCTAATCAAAAATTTAAAATTCTATCTTAAATTCTCTTTATAACACACTAATATTTATATAAAACTGTCAAATAAACATTCGATTAACATTAAACTTGAATAATAATAGAGGAACAAGTATTTGAGAAGATTAACCAACCAACTTTAATTAAGAAAAGCCAGTTAGCTGCACAGCATTCGCCGTTAATAGCTGACCTAATATATTATAGCAGACGCTCTCTTTTACGCCGTTTTATGAGGGCTATGGCAGTTTAATTTTCAAAATCCTTTAAGAAAATACAAAAGTCCAGAACGTACAGAAACCAAACAATTTACTCTATTTTGATAGTAGATCTAAAATTATATTATTGAAACTAAATGTTTAAAGTTTTAGGTCTTATGCGTTGTCTAAAATATTAAATTATCTCTCTACATCAGGAGCTGAGCATGTTTATTTGAGAGACTTGAATTCAAATGTCGGTTGTGATTAATTAAATCTTCCCTTGGTTTTCAAAGCAGATGTACTGTACAAGGAATTTGGCGTTCATCAAACATGTTGTCTTTGGAAGTTATCACTCCAACTACATTACTGTGACGTCACAGTAGGTCAGGACAGGATTCCTTATGTTAGCGAGTTTACGTTGTATTCAGCGAGTTTTAAAGATATAACATTGAAACAAAAACCATAAATTCTTTAAATAATTCTAAAATTAGTCCTACAATGTTACAAAATTATCATCTTTATCTTGAAGTATTTACTTTGTAAATGTATTTTTTTATAAGCTACTTACAACTTCCGCTTTTTGGCTTAGTCTCGAAAATTACCGTTAGGAATCTTCTTGCCAGCATGTAGATTAAAAAAATTAATGGAAGCATATTTCTATCTATAATAAATAACCAGAAGAAAATAATTTTAAAACGCAGGTAAATGCTCCCAGAGTGAAAATAATAAAAAGACTGTGTAAGCTCGTCAGAGGAAGAGGGCAAGTGTTATCAGCAGATAAACAATAAGCCTCGTGGCATGAACTGCTCATTTTCTTCCATTTCGTACATTTAAGTGTGATAGTGCTTAGACTGGTTATTTGTGTCAGGTTAAGATGTAACCTGCTTCACAAAATAGCTTCAAAGTCTCCAAGAAGGCGTATTTAAGCGTATTTAAAATAAACTTGTATATTTTGCCGATTTTAAAAAGTGAATGTCAAATATTACATAACTTATGTTATATGTTATTACTTAAATTCTATTTCATATTGTCAGTTCAAACTCTTAGAAGTACGCCTTTATCCATAACATATTATAACATTTTTATATTTTATTTATTATATCTAGAATATATAAAAATATCATAGTTTATAGTTTACTATATGATATATCTTATATTTTTATATTATTTATTGAGGGATAGGCACTAAGGTCACACGACCATAAATTCTTAAAATTGAAATATAGCTAGTAATATATCATGTCAATAGAGACAAAAAAAAGACAATATAAAGAAAAGTAGAGCTAATAGTAGAGAGTTAGGTAATTAATAACGAAACCGAGATAAAGCTACTACTACAAGGAGTGTAAACATTCCTCCAAACATAGAAACTGAGACCAGTGGTCTACGCAAATAAAAGCGCCCCTCGCTGAACCCCCACCCCACCAAACCCAGCCCCCTCCCATCTCCCTCTTCTCCTCAACCTGTGTGTTGATTACACTTTCAACAGATGAATGCTTCTCAGCCAACCACTAAGTGAAAGGGTAGTAAAGAGATTATTACGTTAACTCACTTCTTTTCCCCACGAATTCATGTGTTTGAGGTTTGACATTATGCAAGTTGATAGTCGGTGTGGATTAATGATGATTTAGGATAAATAAATTGACTGGATCTCGTCAATAAAGTTGTATTTTGGTATAAAAATTATAAAAATAGTCTTTGTTTTTAAAAATACTAATAAATTATGTCAAATTTAAATGATATGTATGGTAATATTGAAGTAGAGAGTTTTGTATTTTTAATGTAATAGGGTAAGTAGTTATAATTTAATAGTAGGTATCTGTTTATGTGTGTATTAACTATGTAGAGTTATCAAGGGTGTTTAATACAGATATTAAGTTTATACAAGACTAAGTTATGCTATAATATATAGTGGGTAAGTTAAATAATACTTAGCTCTGGCGACTTGTAGTAAATAGTTGGAAATAGAAAAAGTAGTCATTATTTATGGCTGAGACAAACATAAGGCTATGTGCATATGTACTCATTTCGCTAGTGAGTGAAAGATGAGGTAATTTGAAACTAGAGGAAGTCTGCCCCTATATGCGTGGAATTAGAGGTTATAACCATTTAAGACCCCCTCCCCCCCCTCCCCAAACCTTCGCCCTCAGTAAAACCGACCAAGTTTCGAACACTGGTCTCCCTGTCATCGGCAGTATAATAGTCTATTGTGAGAATTACGGCTTAGAGCATCTGGCCACCGAAGCAGGTTTGGTATTTATTAATTCAATTTTAATAAAAGTGACCATAGTTCAAATTTAAATGCCAAGTAGTCATTTTTTCGGTAGTATTTACATTTTTTTTATGTATGTATTATAAATTCTAAAATTCTAACATGAACTTTAAATAGATTTTTAAAGTTATCTTAATAAGCTAAGTAAAAGTTTGTAAAAACACGTATCATGTCGCTAATGATGAGTTTCACTTGTGTTAATTCATCACGTATATTGGGTTTATAAATAATTATTGGCATCTGAGGAGAAGTAGAAAAGCATTTCGGTATAATTAAGTAAAATTATTTTTTAAATATCTTAAGACTAATAACTAAGTATAGCTCATGAAAACAACTATAAGAAATATATTGATATTAAAATATTACATCAATTAATAAACTAAATATCATTACAATAAAATCACGACCCTTGAAAACTGTTTGTGCGAATCCATCAAAAAAATTGGATGTGGGTCCTTATTGCATTATTATTAGGGCAGGATCATAAACATATCTGGCAAAGCATCTATAGTTTTAGAAATGATTAAGGGCAACGGTGCATCTATAGTGTTAAATGCCTCTTTATTATTATTAGCACCACGTCTTACTACTCGTTCGGGTTATACGCACTTACACTAATGTGTAATGGTAGGGTGATTGTGAGATGAAATGGAGGCCTACAGTTTAACGTGGAATCCGAACCATGGTGGTGGCCCGGCATTCCCCACATTCACAAGATGTATTGTCAGAGGTGAAGAAAGGGTTAGGTAATCAGATAAATTTTTGCCGGGACCGAGATTTGAACCCCGACTGCCAGCATAAAAGACTGACACCTTACCCCTAGACCGCCAGGTCACCGAAAAATGCCTCTTTCATTTTATAATAATCTATATTTTTTCAAAATAATATTTGACAGGATTTAATAACAAAATAATAGATAATTGACAGGTATTTCCCATCAAAATCAGGCACACGTTCTAAATGTCAAGATTGCTAGGCCCTAATTTTTCCGTTTGGGGTTTGAGTGTACCTAGTTTATTTCCCTAAATATTTTCCCACTTTATATCCATGGAAATGAGAGTACAGGTTCTCTAAAACTCCACATTCCTAAACCTTATCTCATTAGCCAAAATTTTATATATATATATATACCTATAATCAGAAATAGTATTAAGATGCGGGTCCTTTTCACCACATATCACTATCCTTTCCGGTTGTACACATTTATACATTAATTACACTAATATGGTAGGAATGAGGTATATTAAGTTTTATAAGATATATATATATATATATATGTTAGTTACCATATATATATATATATATATATATATATATNTATGAGTGGTGGTAACTGACACCTAGCAAAAGATGTAATGACGGTTAAAAGAAAAAATAATTAAAAAAACAGATTGTTGTGAAAATGTTGACTGCTGAAAGTAACAAAAAATCAACATACGGTCTTCCGGGTAATATGGTTTGGCGAATGGATACAAGAGAGTAGATTTGGTAGCTTTTGAATGCTATTAGCTACCCCCACTTCTATGGTGAAAGGATTACATTTCTATGTAAAAGTACATAAGGACTGACTGATTTATTGCTAGTGGACACTATTTTACCAAACATTTACTGTACAATAATTAATTAACAGTTTCAAAATAAAATAAAATACAAAACAATTATTTTTACCTTCTCGCTATCTTACAGGTAGAGAAGGTATTGTGATTGACAAAAAAAGCGAACTTGAAATTTTGACGAATCTCGAGGTCTCATGACCCCCGAATCCGAAAAAGTTGTTTTTGAATTTCCAACTGTCTTTCTGAGCCTCCAACTAGAGCCTAAACTATTTTACCAATCGGGCTAAAACTTGGCATATAGATTTTTAATAAAGTTGCCCCAGGGGTTTTTTGGAATTGGATATCTAACCCTAAAATTAAGGATAGTTTATTAAAGGGCAAAAAGAGAAAAAGTCGATTTTCTCAAAATCAGCTGTAACTATTTTGATTAAATTTAGTTTCTAAACATTTATTAATATTTAAAAAAAAATTGTTACTCTCAATATTTCGGCAGAATTACTTTAAGTTCTCCGGGCCAATGTGTAAATTATAACTTTTTATTATATTTTCGAAACTATTTGAGATATGAAATTACTTATCAATACAAATATATTAAGCTATTTATAATACAAATGTTTTATTCGAAACATATTTTTATAAAACCAATAACTTTTAAGCTATACGCAAATATTTATATTTTTTAACTTTACAAACACTAAAGTTACAGTAATGCTACCTTAAACATATAACCTGAAATGTTGATGAATATTAACGTCTCATGACCCCCCAAACCCTAAAAAATGGTCCATGCATCGCCGTCTGTCTGTGTGTCTGTTTAAACTTAAAATTAACAGTAGTTTAATAAAGAGCGAAAAGAGAAAAATCAATTTTCTCAAAATCGGCTCTAACGATTTTGATTAAAATAAGTTTATTTGCGTCGATTAAGATTATAAATAAACTGGCTATTTAACTTTTAGGGTACTTCACAGAAGTGGAAATTTTCGTATCTCTGCAACTATTTGAGATACTAAATAACTGATCATTGAAAAATTGTAGTACCATTAAAAATATAAAACTTTTATATGAAATATATTTGTGTAAAACCAACCGTTTCTGAGATATTGCCAACTATATTAATACAATTTTGTGAACTTTAGTTGTAAAGCGATACTAATTAAGTATTAACGCAATAATACTCCAATGCCATAGAGTAGTTAAATATAAGTAAGTCTCTCAAAAAGTTTATGTTATTTTTACTTAAACCTCTTAGGAGATATGTTTGTACAACAATTATATATCTCAATTTTATACTAAATAGTCAATATTTATATTTTTTATTGGTCAAAATTTATAAATGATTAATTTAATAACAATGCGATGTCATGAAGATGTGCAACACCTAATAAAATGTCAAAATTTTAACCGGAAGTCGAAATTTTAATACGAAGTGTTGACCCTTGTGGACCCAATATTGATATTTTTTATTGGTCCAAACATACAAATGAGGACATTAATTCTATAAAAATAAAATTATAAAATTTAAAACCGGGATTGGCGTTTGCTAGTGTATATTATTACGTTTCACATATACGAGTTGAGTAAATATCTCAGTTTTTAAACAATAGAGCGAGAAAGTCCGTGTGTAGTTCCGTACCATTCATTTTCATTCAATCTAATAGGTTTGTACTTTTAAAAATAAATAAAAACCATTTGAATACACGAAAAGCCATGTATAATGTAATGTGCATTGTACATTTGAACAGCTCCCACGTTTGAAAGCATCGTATAGTTGTACGCATGCGCAATTTCCCCAAGGGCTCTCCCCCTACCATGTCCCATGGGGTATTCCTACGCCTCCCCTACTCCGCCATGCCGTCTGGAAAATTGGCCCGCACCGAAGATGTTCCCCAGGGCATACGTACATTCCTACAAGTTGTTTGAATTTTTAAAGCTATACCCTCACTATACTATAGAAGTAGAAGTATGTCTTAGGGAATTATTGATTCAACCTTTCTTGGGATATTTGTAATGACACGCACTTTTTAAGTTAGTATTGTTATAATTACTCTTAGAAACCCTTGGAATAGGAAAATATAAAGTTGAACACAAATGAAGTTCAAATTTAAAAAAAACACCATACAACTTAAACGAACTTTCTTATGATCTAGAATTCCTATTTTTGAATTAAAAGTTGAGCTCATAGATAACAAAGTTATTCCTTTTACATAAAATCTCTCATACCCACCCTCAAGATTAAGCCGCTACAGTTTACGCGACATAGAAAAAAAAATTCCAAACATTTAAGAAATATATTTACATGAGTAGAGATTGATAAGAGGTTGCAATATTAGTCTTTCAACAGTTGAATTAACACTATCCGTCAAATTGACAGCATAAAAGTGTAAGCTATGGTGTATTAATTTATTAAAGTAGATTAAGGACTGTAGTCTAATCTCGGGAGTTAATCAAATCCCCAGTATAAAAACAACAAGCAGTTAAGTTCAAATCCCAGTCGGGTATAATGAGAGTGGATTTTACAAAATTGTATTTTACTTTCCCTCCACGCAAGTGCTGGTAGAACTCCTTTAAATCAACCTTCCTCGTGCGTGACTCATTAGCGTAGTTAAGACATATGCGTGTAAGCTGAATAGTACTAAGACGTGGTGTTAAAAACAAGCTTGAGCTGTGCTACCTCGATTAGGTGACCTGGCGGTCTAGGGATAAGGTGTCAGACTTCTATGCTGACGGCCGGGGTTCAATCCTCGTTCCCGGAAAAGATTTATCTGATTACCAAACCCTTCCTTCACCTCTGACAAGACATCTTGTGAATGTGAGGAATGCCAGGCCTCCACAAAACTGTAGGTCCTTCATTTCATCTCACAATCACCCTACCATTTCACATTAGCGTAACTGCGTATAACCCGAACGGGTAGTAAGACACGGTGCTACTAATAATAATAATACCTCGATTATAAGTTAGTAACATTACTATTATTATTATTATAAATAATAATAATAACAACACATTTATTTCTTGATAAATCTATTACCATCAAAGTAGTAAATAAATGTTTATCCTTTCAAATGCAAATACACCATTTTACAGTCTACAGTATTTGGAACCCGCTATGGTGGCCGCATGTTCTAAGGCGCTATTTTCTCAAATATTAGAATACTGATGACGGGTGTATCGTGGTTTGATCCCGGTCGGGTGTACTGAGGTTTTTTCCCTAAATAGGTTTCCACTCTCGTTCTCTCTCTCTACACGCACATATGGGTACAATTCCTATTCAACCTTACGCATCATTAGCTCATTAGCGTATTTAGTATATAAACGTACACCCCAAACAGGTAGTAAGACGCGGTACTAATATATATATATATATATACATATATATATATATATACATAGTAATTACATGTAATGAAATGATATGAAAGCATAAGAGGACCAATTAAAAGGACAAACATAATATGGCTTTCACATCGATGACATTACAGTTACAAGAAGAAAAAAAAAAGAAAAATTTTTTGACCATTGATCCAAAATATACACCAAACCTAGTTGTGTATGTATCTCACAGAGGAAACCTTATTCTCCTAAGTTTTTGAAGGACGTGTCCGCACGTATACCAGAGTCCACAGAACAGGGTCGTATCCCCTCCCCCGTCTATACCTCTAAAGCCCCCCCCCCCCACACCCCTTCTAAGTCACCAAGTCCCAGGTGTTTGAAAACTGCCTTTCGTGTCCCGTAAAAACATGATGCTTCAAGAAACTTTGAAACTTCGTCAATTTTCGTTCCACTCACCTTCCCCCCCAAACCCCACCATACACCTTAGCAAACCCCCCTTTTCTAATCTTAGCCCCCCTCCCCATAGGTACGCGTTCCATCTCGTATAGTGACGTCAAATAGCGAGATCAAACTCTAGTAACCCCTAAAGTAAGCCTACGGCATCTTCATTTTTTTTTTAAACTCTACGTCCAAGGAACTTTTTTTTATTTCCCTTCTTGTAAGGTGACTCACCTGTATAGGTTTTAGACTATCACTGTAAACAGAAATAATTTACATTTTACTCTTATATCGATCATGTTTAACAGGTGCCCCTGTGTCGGACCTGACTTAAGCTACATTAATCTGGTAAAGGTGACGTCATTTTAACCGCAAGTGCAGACCGGACTATACTCTATGTGACCGTGGCGTCATTTGAGGACTGTGTGTTTCAGGATTTTAGATATTTTAAGCCCGTTAGTGTTGGTTATATAAATGACGCGAAGTTTAGGAGTAAAAAGTTATTAGTTCCTTTTGATACAATACACACTCTATTATGTTCTAACTTCTCACCAAGCACTACGTCAGTAAGTGGTTTTATAAATACTTAAAGAAAATATTAATTAAATTAAACGTAAAAAATTGCTTTGTTTTATAATATTTTAAATCGATCATTTCTTAGGTAAAGTTAATTCAGTTATATCAGTTAAAATGATATAATCTTGTCAGACACCTTTGCTCAATCAGTAGTGTATCTGTCCGGTAAGCTAGGTCTCCTGGGTTTAATTCCTAGCATGGCAGAAAAACTGATCATTGATAAAATATGGGTTTCCCTTTTCACGGTGATGAAATAATGTTTACTATTATCAGCACCGCATCTTACTACCCATTCGGGTTATACGCACTTACACTAATGTGTAATGGTAGGGTGATTGTGAGATGAAATGGAGGACCTACAGTATTAACGTGGAATCCGAACCACGGTGGAGGTCTGGCATTCCACACATTCACAAGTTGCGGTTAATACACGTCTTGTCAAAGGTGAAGGAAGGGTTTGGAAATCAGATAAATATGTGCTGGGACCGAGGATTGAACCCCGGCCGCCAGCACAGAAGTCTGACACCTTACCCTTGGACCACCAGGTCACCATGAAATAATGACCAGGAGCTGGATGTTGTGTCTGCTCTAAAGTTAAGTTAGTTCATAAGTCGTGAGCTGATATAATGAGTAGGGTCAGAAAGTAGACGTAAAATACCTCGGATAAAGGAAAACTGAAAGTTATATAATCTTGATTTTAACAGGAAACTTAAGAAAGTAATTTAAAATTATATATAGCTAGAAGTTTCTTTAAAAATACTATCTCTATTTAGGATTTGTTTGAAAATAGGACATCAATTTTTCAAATATTGAATATTAATTTAAATAAAATTATCTAAAGTATTAGTGTTAAAAATTTTAAAATAGTTTTAAAATCAATTTCATCACTTACTGGAATCAAAATAGGCCAGAGTATTAATCATTGTAAACATTATCTTCATATTTAAAAGTTGTTATTAGTTCAAACACTCAGGGATATTTGTCCCTTGATTCATTAAAAGATAATATGTGTAATCACTAAGCTAACTATAGGGAGCGCTATTTGATTACGTACACATTGGCCGATACTACATTTCAAAAGAGCTCAAAGTAAAAATACAAACTGTATACAAATATATCACATATTTTTTCTACGCTTAAAACATCAAGTTTATTCGTTAGTAATTTGCCAATGCTTTTCATAGTGGATTATAATCCCCGTGTATGTACAAAGTTATTCATGTATTAAGCAGCTAAACTATAATTTCCAAAATATGGATGCGACGGGAAAAATATATTGCATTAGATAATTGGATTACTAAAATCACACAGTAAACAATTCATGCATGATGGTGGACCTTTTTTACTAAAAAAATAGCTTTTAAAACGATAGATTTAAAAAAAAATCTATTCATCAATTGACAGTATGTTGTTTATTTAGGGAGCTATTGGTGGGGAAGGGGTGCGGGGGAGTAGATTGGAGGGAGATAGAGAATATTGTTTCTGTGTCTTGATTTTGTGTTTATTTTTCATGGTGTTCCATTCCACTGGAAAGAATTATATACGTACAGCCTTTGGCAGACAAATATTTATTTTATAAATAATTTTTAATACATATTGTTTTATTTAATACTAAAACAAAATGTTATATGTAACTGTCCAATGATTAGTAGGGATAAGGGTGGTGATAAAACGCCTGACTTTTAACTATTACGTTTAAATAACAATTATATATCACGAATTTCTGACACAATTGCATTAAAGTGTACAATATAGCCAAATGTAGATGCCGGATTCGATTCCCGGCAAGGCCTACACATTCATCACTGACAAAACGGCCACTTTCTCTTTTGACAGTCATAAATTAATGAGAATTAGAATAGGTAATTTATATTCAAATTTTCTTACGAATGGATATATCTGAGAGCTAGGAAAAAAACTATATTCACTTTAATGTATTCATAATTGAAGTAATGTGATTTGCAGCTGTCACTTTTGAGATATATTATCATTCATTACCTTTTAAAACTACTCTACAAAGTAGTAAAATATTGTCAATTCTGGTCTAAAAAAATTGCATTTATATTTTCTAAAAGGTGCTCCAAATGTCAAATAAAAAAAAGTTATAGCTATTATGTTAGATTAATCTTTTAGTCATTTGTTGAAATTTATCGATAGTAGAATTTTCAGCTTAGATACCCCTTTAAAAAAATGTAGGCCTAGTCATGACTGATAAAGGAGACTAGCTGCAAGGAATTTTTTTTCACGAAAAACGACAGCTAACAGAAAATCATGTTGCAGACATCCATTCCGAGGATTAGACGCAATAAAACCAGACGGTGCCTTGCATTACACGTGCAGCTAATAGATTATCAGGGCTAAAGCGAAAGAGAGAGGGAGGAAAGAAGAGAACTTGATAACGTAGTAGTGAAAACGAGACTAGGAAAGAAGAGAACTTGATAACGCAGTAGTGAAAACGAGACTAGGAAAGAAGCCGATAGCTTGTGGTAATGTCTCCAGCCCGTCATAATATAACGACGACTGCTATATTTTCTATACCTCCCCCCCTCCCCACCTTCCTCTTTCAATCCCACTTCCCCTTGCTTTCCTAGCCGTTCCCCCCCCATTTGTTTTATTCTGGAAATGGCGCCAAGGCAATATCAATATCAAGCAATTGGAGTTGAAGCCATTCTGACGAAATAGCGCAAAATGAAAGGTTTTTTTGGGGACCCAAAAAGACACGCTGGGAATTCGGTTATTTACGTTTTTTTTGACCTGTTTCTTTGTTTTATTCCTGTGTTTATATCGTATGGTATATAAATATATATTTAAACAAATTTTGTGGGGGATTGGCAGACTTCTACCCTCCCCCCCCCAAATTTTTTTAAATTTAAGCCCCAGAGATGTGTTTTCAAGCCATTATTTTCTTATAAAAACAGAAGAAAATGTTTTAAAATCCAACATAATGAGATTGTGTTTAAATTAATTTCGTGTTTGCCTTAACAGAGGTTCTGGAACGCCGTTCCACTGCGTTCCGTCAGAAGTTAAGTACTTTATGTATATAATATATATATTATATACAGTATANTATATATATATATATATAATGGACAAAGTGAATAAAAGGTCACCATGAAAAATGACCTGGATTTATGCATAGTGACCAAAGCAGTCGGGTGAAGTGATAATTATTGGTTAATTTATCATTTTTACCGGTCAGTATGCATAATACTCCACAATCTCTGGGCAATATGATTTTTTAAAATAATATGTTTCATTTAATAATCTGTATAATAGTTAGTCCTTCCTATATACAAACAAAAAACTAGCTAGGGTAAGTTATTAAGATAAGCTAGTTAGGTTAGGTTAGTTAGGCTAGCTACAGTAGCCCCATGGCTTCTTTGGTGCTGACGGACAGCTCACAGCTGAAAGCTAAAAGCTTTGAAAAGTTACCAGACCAAATTATGTATCCCTACGCCTAACCATATGATCTGAAAAAACATATGTTTAGCATCTGTCATTTCTGACGGCCAAAATTTAGGTATATAGCTAAATGTAGACTGTCAGTAGTCAGCTGTGAGCTGTCAGCCAGTACCAAAGAAGCCATGGGTGGGCTGTAAGTTGGTTAAGCTAGTTAGACTAGTTAGGTTAGATTAGCTAGGCTAGTTAGGTTAGTTAGGTTAGGTTAGGTTAGCTAGGCTAGTTGGGTTAGGTTAGTTAGGCTAGTTAAGTTAGGTTAGTTAAGCTAGTTAGGCTACTTAGGTTAGGTTAGTTAGGCGCTAATTATCTGACACGTGATCGGATGTCCATTGTTCCCACCCTGCCAGTGACATAGTACTGCACTGTTTTTCACATGGCTCGAAGAGTGTGGAGCACTATACATACATACTGCCCGGTCAAAATGATCAATTAACAAATATTTATCACTTGACCCGACTGTTTTGGTCACTATGCATAATTCCAGGTAATTTTTTTAGAGATCTGGTAATAACTTTGGCCATAACACACACACACACACACATATTTATATATATATATATATATTTATATATATATATATAAATATATATATTATTATTATTATTAGCACCGCGTCTTACTACCCGTTCGGGTTATACGCACTTACGCTAATGTGTAATGGTAGGGTGATTGTGAGATGAAATGGAGGACCTACAGTTTAACGTGGAATCCGAACTCCGGTGGAGGCCTGGCATTCCTCACATTCACAAGATGTCTTGTCAGAGGTGAAGGAAGGGTTTGGTAATCAGATAAAACTTTGCCGCGACCGAGGATTGAACCCCGGCCGCCAGCACAGAAGTCTGACACCTTACCCCTAGACCACCAGGTCACCGACAAAAAAATATATATAAATATAAATAAATATAACTATATATATTTATAAATATAAACATATATATAAAAATTGAGGTTTATTTTTCATGTCACATTTTAAAAGCTACTCTTAGCGGCGTGGAGACGTGAATGCATCTTTAAATTTGCTTGATCATTTCGGAATAACAAACATTATGCACCAAGTAAATTGACCATAGGCCTATTATTGTAAACCAATATAAAGTTTAGCTATTGATGGCAAATATAGATTTTTTTTAGCACTGCGTCTTACTACCCGTACACTTATATGCTCACTAATTACGCTATTGGTTTTAAGAATTCGGAAGGTTATATTTATAGGAAGCGTACCCAAATTTGTGTGGAGGTAGAGTGGACAACCATTTTGGGAAAACTATCCTCAGTATTTCAAACCAAGATCCGAACCTTGATCTTCCAGTCATTGACAGTCTAGTCTACTACGAGTGTGACGTGTTAAACCATGCGGCCACCGAGGCGGGTCAAATATAGATGTTTACGTCACTACTGTATTTAATTGTAATTAATCACTGTTGTTTTCCCATCAACTCTCCACGATAATGCAGGTGCACTCTCTTTAAATATCCACCTTATTTCTATTCTAATGTTAGAATGGTCAAAATCAGCGGTGGTAACTTTTTTGGAATTGAAAGGTCACATGTCACTTAACAAATTTCTCATAGGGCCCCACACTTCATGTGTAGTAGATATCGTCAAAAGTTATAGTGCACCAACCATATATATATAAAGATGGATATAAAATGGAGAGATATATCAATAAGTGTGTTTCATTTCCAAGCGTTATGATTTATAAATAAAACTGATTTTACTTAACTTATTTAAAATAAACACAATTTAAGATTATGTATGATTATGTAGAGAGGAAAATAAATAATTGACCCAATATGTGAAAAGGCCTCAGTGAACACCTCTAAGGGTCACATGTGACCAAAATGTCACAGATTCCCCATCCTTTATTCAAAGCGTCACGCTGATAATGAGTATATCGGGATTTAAAGCCCGGTTGGGTATATACTTAGGTTTTTTTCGCAAATGTGGTTACACTTCCTCTAAATCCTTGCTCCATCAGGACTAATAAATAAACGTAATTATAACATTTGCGTATAGCACAAACTGTTAGTGAAATGGGGTGAAAAAAAAGGTTAAATAATTTTCCTGTGAAAACTATATTCATTAAAGAATAGAACTACAAAGTCAACAGTAGAGAAATAAGTCATTCCACTCGTTTTGAATACTCGTGGACTGTGTTGCGTGACTTAACAATCTTTTCAATAGAGGTCGACAAAGTTAAGTCAACGATTGTTATTTAATTCCAATTCATACATCAATCATACGGACACCCTACTTTTTAATACATTCCCCAAATATTAAATATGTTCTTGAAAGCATTCCATTCATCAATCCAAAACGTGTGACCGGAAAGAGTAGATAAGACTAGAACTGCGTGTTCTATTTTTCAGATAATCTTTCAAATAATCCATCGGAAAAAAAATAAAATACACCAAGAACTTGTTCAATACATATTTAAAATTGATATGTATTTTTTTATTCTCTAGTAAATATGGCTAAAATGTGGTTTATTGATATCAACATTCACTCTTGTTTACATAATATATTTTCAAATAAAAAATGAAAGCTAAATAAAGATTCCAATAAAAATAAAATAACTGTTTATTTGAATATATTATTATATAATGCAATACAATGTAGCATTGTTTGCCACAAGCTACCCGAAACCAAACAATAACAATCAACTTACCTATTTTACCATTTCCATCGGCGGTCGGCTCGGATACTCGACCACACGAACGAACAACAAGACTGATCACAACATACTGAAGGCCACGCCTGTCCCAACATTTTGCAACGACTTTCCCGCAGCAAAGATCTTCAACAAGGAAGAAATAACACTCCACCTATGCTCAAGTCTTCCACCGAGATGCTAGTAGAACATTCCACGCCTCACTATATTCTTTGGAACCCCCCC
>CABEEJ010001938.1:83978-111801 GCA_901482245.1 Timema douglasi
ATGTTCAAACCCCCCTGCAAAATTTTATGAACAAAATATACATGGCCTTATTTATGGTTCAAACAATATCAAAATTAAGATACATATACAAATTAGGGGGCTGTGTTACCATAAAAAGCACGTCAGAGAACTTCTACAGGTGTTAAATGTTAAGAAATTTTCCTAGCCTTCGGCAGCAAGAGGTTATTTTACCATGAAAAGGACCACTTCAAAGAACTTCTAGAACTGTTTATCATTTATCATTTTTCCTAGCTTCCGGCAATTGGGGGATGTGCCCACCAAACCCCCTCTGAAATAATTGGCTGGCTATGGCCTTGCGTACGTCCATTGCCTGGAACTATTACCCAACATGAAGCCACTCTGCATAAATTTGATAGGCTTAAGCCAACCCGTTTTCCCTGAAATGTAGCCCTTTTACCTTCAATAACTATTCTATAACCCTATATTATAAGCTAACCCATAGTAAAATACTGCGGGGTAAAGGAAGAGTACAGATACATATATACATACACACATTGGTGAACATGGTTATCAGATAATCATGAAGGAATAATTTTTAAAATTAGACTGAATTACGGTTATTTTCAGGAATATTTGATCTTAATTAGCTTTTACTTTACATCCATAACTGTTTATAGCCTATGGTCTGGGTCAGTTTTTTTTATTAAAGCCATATATTTTCCACTACCGGCTTGCTAAACCTGTCTTAGCTTCATATGCCTTATAATCTAATCTTAAGACTAGGACAGGCACAACATCCAGTCCCCAGCCGTTAATTCATCACTTTGAAATGGTAATCCCACAGTTCATCAATGATAAAAAAAAATCGGCCAGGCTGGGAATCAAACCCGGGACCCTTAGCATAGTAGAAAGATACCGACTAAGTGAAGGTGTCAGTTATCTTAACTAGCTAACTAACTAATAGCTATGCTAAGATCGTACTGCCCTGCTAGTGACAGGAAGATCGGGGTTCGAATCACGGTCGAGTCTACTCTGAGGGTGGTTTGTCCTAAATAGTTTTACACTCTCCTTCCACGCAAATGCGGGCAGATAACCTCTTAAATGCTTCGTTCATCATCCATACCCATTGGAGTAATTACCTATAATATATGCATATAGCCTGAACAGGTAGTAAGACGCGGTGATAAAAAAAACTATGATGACCATATTTATTTATTTTAAATCAGAAAAAAAAATCACATGTGTTAATGCATATGATACAAGTAAAAAAGGATAGAATTAAAGCGTATATAGAGGAAAAATAATAGAAGGAGAAAGAAAAGATAGTTCAAATACAAAACTATTTACTAAAACTCTTTTTTTATTGATAATTCAAAGTAAAATTGAGTTACAGCCAGTACATAATATCTAAAAGAAGATTTTTATGACCTACTTTGGTGGCCGCGTGGTCTAATGATCTATTTTCACAGTAGACTAGACTGCCGATGACGGGGAGATCAAGGTTTGAATCTCAGACGGGTGTACTCATGGTAGTTTTTCCAAAATGGTTTTACACTTTACCTCCACATAAATGCAGGTACACTTCCTATAAATATAACCTTCCTAGTCCTTAAAACCATTAGCGTAATTAGCACATAAGCGTAAAACCCAAACGGGTAGTAAGACGCGCATTGGCGGCTCGTAGCTAAAATTAGTGGGGGTGCTGCTAACACGGGAAGCAAAACAGTGCATTTTTTACTTCACAACCACAAAGCCAACTTTTCCGTTGGTACCATTCAGAATTAAAGCTACGAATAAAGTTCACTTACAGTCACAGGACTTGTTTCTTGGGGATGCATGGCCATGGTTAAAGTTTTCTGTTAAATAAAAGAACCGAAAAAAAAAATGAATCAAATAGAATAGCTGGAAGCAGAATAATAATCTAAACTCTACACTCTTCTACACTTTATCACATTCAAGAATATGGTACACGGTTTTTAAGCACAACACATACTGAGTAAAAAAAACTTTCTTCCACCATCACGCTAGAGCCGGCACTGCGAGAGCAACAGTGCTCTCTCTACCTAGCAGTTCCGCCTTCCTCCACACCCCCGTCCAATGTGCGCATGCGCACAACAAGCACCACGTCACTGGCACTGTGACTCACACAGTTCCATATAATGATTTTTGTATTTTTTTTCATAAACTGGTGGATGGCTACTGAAGTACTATGAATATATATTTTACTACAGAAATAAAGAAAGAATTAAAGAAAAAAGGACTCATTATATTAAATGTTATCAATAATATCAAGTGGAAATAGGGGGTGCTGCAGTTCACACAGTGCCTATACACGAGCCGCCACTGAAGACGTGGTGCTAAAGGAAAAAAACCATTAATATTATCATTAAATGAACAAATATTAATATCAAGAAAAATTATATTCATATATAATAATAAATACATTTAAATTTAATTTTTGTTTCGACTCTCATTATAGAATATAAAATACATTTAGAATGTTGGTTGCTAATCACTTCACACTACTACTTCAGTGCACAAGTTCTAGTAATGTGTGTCATTAAAATAAAATCAACTATAGGAACCAATTAGAGGTAATATCAAGAAACAGCTTTGAGTGATAAATGTAAAAATAAATGGTACGGTGCACCGCACAGACTTTCTAAATCCTTTCCCTTCAAATGGTGACATTTTGTAAAAACTCACAAGACATGTGAAATTAAATAATAAAGGCCTACATTGTGGCAGGAACATTATGGAAAAAGGAGCATCACATTCTACCAGTGTGTACATATGAAATAATATACAGTGTAACAGAAACATTGAGAAAAGAGGAACAGCTCGGTCCATCAAAGAGCACAGAAATCAGTTCCCAATTTCAAAGAACTGAACTGAAAAATATATTTCAAATAAGAAATTTGTATTTTAGTATTCCTATATTTTTGCAAAGATAATGCTTGTTTGTTTCTCAAAAGGTTACGGAGAATTGACGAAAATTGCAAATTTCCACTAAATAAAGTACCCTGAGTCATTTTAACGAGAAAATGAGAATCGCTATTTTGTTTGTAATGCTCTAGGGAAACCATAAAATTCAAGTTTTAAAATTTTAGCCTGGCTAATAAAAAGGTGCGCTCTAGGCCGAGATACAGACAGAGAGCAATGCAAAATAACTTTTTTTTTAGTTAAATGTGTTTAAAACGTTGAAATTTATTAAAATCTTGAATTCATTTTTTTTTTTTTACAATCATAACACCATCTCTCTCCGAGGGATCGCGAGAAAGTGAAATGTAAAGCGTATACAATGATTTTAGTAGGAAGTTTGTAATGAAATGTATTTTTTCATAGCAAAATCATATTACTGTATATAGAAATATTATGGTAGGTAAAAAACCTTTCAGAATGGACTTTCTACAACAATCCATGTATACTTTCTTCTCTTTAAATGAAAATGTTTGTATATGACATATTAGATAAGAACTTCAATACATTTTCACTGCACGTGTTGCATACATACATTTTGGCAAATATAGTTTGTAAGAAAAACTAAAATCCAGCTAGAAGTTTCTTGCGCTAGGGTTCTTCAACTCGAAATATTGTTTCTACCTTCAGAAAGACTTACTTTTGAAGTACATACTTGTTAAACCCCAGTACCTGTGGTTGTTTATAATACTACCTGTTCTGTAAGATATCACCCCAAAAATCAGTACTGACAAAAAATAGTTGGTATGGCCCCCTACTTATACACTCTGTTAAAAATATACAAATATGTCTTCATATTTAACATGCTTTGAAATAAGATAACAAATATTAATAAACTACAGATGTGAGGAAAATTGGTTAGTTTGTTAAAAAGTTAGATTGTTCATATTTAAGAGAATAGGGATAGAAAGCCAAAAACATGTGACTCCATAAGGGGAGAAAAAATATTTTATTTACCTATGAAATATTTTAATTATAATTCATAAATTTGTAAAATTAAAAGTTTGTGTTAAAACGGTTTTCTAGCAAACTTGCAACTCAAATTGTTCCTTTATTATGGATCTTGTTTTACGTCTATTAGTGGTCATAAATTTAAAACATCCTACCTTACCAAATTTTTGCATATAGTTTAGTGAAAATTTCACAATATACTAATAATTGAACTTGATCTATATTTAAAATACTACATGAAATAGAATTAATCCTTTCAAGAACAACATGGATGGTCACTCTAAATAGTTTAAGCATATATCAATAATAACGCCCTAATATATATATATATATATATATACATATATATATATATTAAAGCACCGCGTCTTACTACCTGTTCAGGCTATACGTGTATGTACTAATTACACTAATGGGTTAGGGATGAGGAAGGTTGTATTTAATTAAGGAGGTATACCCGCACTTGCGTGGAGGTAGAGTGTAAAATCATTTTGGAAAAACCATACTCTGTACACCCAGCTGAAATTCGAACCTTGATCTCCACATCATCGGCAGTGGGGTCTACTGCGAGCATAGCGTGTTAAGACCATATGGCCACCGAAGTTAATATATTTGAGCTCTCTAGTGAAATTAGTTATCACCTAGTTATTTCGTTTGCCACATTAATGGTTTTAACTGAACAAAAAATTCTAACGAGTTTTATTTAAAATAAATATATATACCTACATTTGTGAAAATGTATAGAAAACTAGCATGCATAACACGTTAATACAAAATATCAAGAGCACTACAATAAGAGAATATGCTGATTTCAATCATCGTATCAGGCTCACTACAAAACAAAGCACAATCCGGAACTTACAAGGTGATATAAACTGGTATTTCAAAATAATTGTATCACTCCTGACATTTTTTTACTTTTTTACCTCCCATGAAATTGTCATTATTTTCCAATCGCTAGAACACATCTAGTTTTCAAGGTGACTTGTAAACCAGTGAAAGTACTAAGATTTTTTTTAACGTCTTAACAAAGTATTTCTAACGATTTGATTTTTTTTTATTGCCGTTTACTTCTTTTGTATAAAGACACCTTTGTGGTCAAACAAAAAAAAACTACAGAGCATTAGGCCTATTGCTCTATCTTACGTAAATGAACATAATGTTCCCCTTATTTGATGTTAATGTTATATATTTACAAACGGCTAATATACTACGCATACTATTTCTACTATAATGATAAAAATATAACAATGAGAATATTTTTAAAAATTATCACAATTTTGTACTGCCATAATAGGATCACTGAACTTTTTATCATAATTCATACTCGCTCAAAAGTTTCATGAAAAAAGTTTTAAGATGACCTTGAATTTGTGCATCATGTGGAAGGAAATGAATGTGACTTGTATAAAAGGGGTACACAGTTCAGGATCACTTCAGTAGTGATATACTTCGCAAACGTGATATAAGAACAATACACAAGTCAACATGGCGTTTACAAAGGTAAGAGATTGTTATATACTCAGTAGGCCTACAAGAGACAAATTTAAAGAATGTATTTATTATTTATTCAAACCATTTAAACTGCACTTTCTGAAACGACTGATTAAATCAGCACAAGAAAATGTCTATAAGCAAGAGCATAAGGCCCCACCAATTTTGTCAGGAAAGGTATTCCCACATAATTTCCAGGGTTATTTTAAATGCCACAATCAACATGGGATCGATGGATTTATTTCCTTTCTGAAGGAAGTTGTACTACATATTTTTATGGCTCAAGACCAATCCGTCAACCACAGCTGGATTTTAACCCACGGTCCTGAGGCAAACACTTTACTCCAAGACCACAGAGGTCAACTAAAAGAATATAACTTACTCAAACTTTTCAATTAAAACACCCAATGTTAATTAAACAAACCTAGAAGCATTTTTGAAGGATTTTTTCAATATTTCATTCATTATTTACTATCCCCTATTTATTACGAGTGTTTCCCAATTTCGCTAATGGGCAACAATCCTGCAAATGCATGCATAGTTTAGAAGGTGAGGGTTAATAAATGAGAAGAAAGTGATAAAAGTTCCAAGTAGATCTGTTTACTTTCATCACATTAGTCTAGCTTCAAACTTGTGATGGATGTGTACAGCAATAAGGGTAAACCATTGTTATTAACAGTTTTAATTTTCTGTATGGAACGAGATAAGAAATATTGGGTTTTCTCAATTTAACAAAATGGAGAATATGAATAACTTGTTAAATTATATATTTTGACTGTCACTTCTGAGTGACTCAAGAGGCTGATGATTGTTTAAGTCATGATTGAACAACAATCGGTGACCTGGCGGTCTATGGGTAAGGTGTCGGACTTCTGTGTTGGGGGTCCGGGGTTCAATCCTCAGTCCCGGCACAGATTTATCTGATTGCCAAAGCCTTCCATTACCTCTGTTAAGACGTGTATTAATCACAACTAGTGAATGTGTGGAATGCCAGGCCTCCACCGTGGTTCGGATCCCAAGTTAAACTGTAGGTCTTCCATTTCATCTCACACATGAGACCAATGTATTTACTTCCCCTTCAAAGGAAGTTGTGCTACAGATTTTTATCACTAAAGAAAAATCCGTTGACCCCGGCTGGGTTTTAACTCATGAACATCAGGTCCTGAAGCAAGCACTTTATTCCAAGACCACTGAGGTCAACTTAAAAATAATTATTTATTTCATTTTCTACTCAAGATTTCAGAAACATTTTTTAAAGTATTCATCTTATTGAAAATGTCAGTATGTTGCATTATCTATTGCTGGTTTAAAGCAGCTAATGGCAAAATAAGTTTACTGTGAAACACAAGGAAATAAAGGAATTGAAATATCAACCAACCAACCTTTCATGTAGTTAGCTCTAACAGTGTATTAGGTCCCAAATTCCCTCTGCACTGGTTGGACACCTTTATTTATAGATCTTTTCTTCCTTTATATAGAACGAGCTGTAAAGTCTAATCTTATATTTAGTATTAAAAAATATTGTAAGAACTTTGATAAAAAGGGATGAATGGATAAAATAATGAATGGGTTGTAGATAAGCTTTCAATAATATGTCAGGTAAGATATTATTTGCTGGACAAATGAATGAATTTAGTCAAAATAATATATTATTCAAATTATCCTTAGTGACGTCCCACAGACTTTAAGCAACTAGACAGAACTAGTGATGAATCGAAGAATAAAATGTACTTATACACGTCCCTGTGTGTATGGATAGGATCAGTGTGACCACTTCCTTTCCCAATAGTTAACACAGTGCTTAGAGTGATTGATCATGAATGTTCAGCTCACCCCGTTGATGGCCTAATTGAGTAACATTCCATCAAGGCAGTGCAACCATCGATTCTTGCCTGGTTGAGTCGCAATCAAGTTCCATCAAGTCGGTGTAACTATTGGATGACAGACAATTCTTGCCTTGTTGAGTCACAGTTACCTTCCATCAAGTCAGCGTAGACATAGGATGACAGACAATCCCTGCCTTGTTTGAGTCCCAGTCACATTTCATCAAGTCAGCATAGATATGGGGTGATCGATTATTCTTTCCTTAGCTATCACATTCCAGGAACAATCCAAGTTATTTTGAATGCAGTACCTAAGATATTTTCGTGAACAAAGTACATACTTGACTCACTGTAAGATGGTTGATGATATATTCATACTCACTTTGTAAATAAAGTTATTTCATCAATGCCTCCTTAATACGACAAAATCATCTTTGTACATCACACTAATAACGCATTCACTGTAATACTTATTAAGATTTGAAGGCACAGGCAAAGAATGTACCTCTACACTTTCACTATTTGGATGAGCATTTTTAAATTTAATTTAGAAATCTTGTATTTAAATTGGACTATATTTAGAGGAAATGTACTAGCATTTTCATGGAGGTAGATTTAGAAACCATTCATGAAAAAAAAAGCTCAAAACCAATCAGAATTCAAGCTCCGACCTCATCACAGGAAAGCTAAATCTGATGGCCTAGACTAATTTTATTGTCTTACAACCCGGCAAGTTATCCTATATATTATTTTTTTCTCAACTAATAAAAAGCCTACAGCAATAAATAAGGTATCAGTGGATAGGATTGTTTACCGCCTTCTGACATAGCATATTCAGTTTACATTAAAACACACTGTTTGCTTAAAATTTGAGCTAAAAAAAAGTCTAACAATATTTTTGTATTGATTACCAAAAATAAATTTTCTTTGCTATTTTGTGTATACACTTCACTGAGTATTTAATTCCAACAACCCAACAAAAGACTAGATCATTTGAGGGGGGGTTGAATGTGCAAAAGTTTTGCAAGGGTTTACTTGTACACATTTAATTACACTAGTAGTTTATGGATGAGGAAGGTATTTAGAGGAAATGTACCTAAATTTGACTAAATAGCGAGTGGAAAGTCATTTAAGTAAAAACCATTTTATTATAACCTGCTGTGATTTGAATTCTACCTACCCATCACTGTTAAGCCAGACTAGATTAGTTTGATATTTAGTAAGTGTGCCCACAGGTGTGTATTGCATGACATTTGGTCCATGTATCCACTAAAGCAAGTTTTTAAGTAATACAATAAAAACACCTCACTCTCACACAAAACGTAATGAGAAAGAAGAAGCGGATTTACACTATAGGTCCACTAGGCAAGGGTCCAAGGGTGGCAAACTATCGAATTATTTCAAGTCAGAACAACAATACTTCTTTTTAAATAACTGTACTTTGCAATCACTTTGTAAGTAACATCAGTCTCCCCTTCTTCATAATGTTAACTCAAGCTACTGTAGGGTATGTACATGCCTAGTTATCTTTTCTTAAATACTAACTTCCGCCCCCCCCCCTCCCCCCTTTCCTCTGTAACTTCCTAAAGCCCTTGTTTTTTTGTTTTTTGTGGTGGGAGGAGGAGCGCAAATTATATATTTTTAAAATCTGTCACTATGAGAAAGTGAAACCATAACATTCAACAGCAATCAAATTAGCAATCATGTAAGCGTGTGGTTATACCATGGCATTGTTTGTTATCAGTGGGTAATGGCAGTGATGGTATTGGTGGTGGCAGTGGAAGCAAACGGCTACATCACCAACTATGGTGGCCCAGCAGTTCATGAGCGTGTCCTTTCTAGTGGTTTAACTGCACCATACGGCGTAGGTTATACAAACTTAGGGATACATCAGGATGAGCCATGGCCTATCTTATGCTGCTCCAGCTTTCGACTATTATGTAAGTTACGCACCATTGTCTCCCTGTTATCAATAATTAATTCTCTTGCATGGTAAAAATTTCATGATTATATTTATTTTGACTTAAACATAAATTAAAAGTAAATAATGAAATCCTGAACTATAGTTATCATCATATTAGATTTATCACTATCTTAACATATTTTTCTGCTTGTAGATATCAATATTAAACTAAATTAAATTCATAGATAATAGATTATATATATTATGCATTTCAACTTAGCTTATAATTAAAAAAAAAGTTTTGAATTTTCTTCTATTTAGAAATATGGGTAGGGTGACCAAAAACAATTTTGAGAAATGAAAGCGCTGAGGGCATATACCAAGCAAGTCAAAAGTAAAATAGAAATATTTAAGATTAAAATGAGATCTATCACAAAACCATAGAAAAATTAAGTGTCTATTATATAAGGTTTTGTTGGTGGGATTGTTGACATGCCTACATAATCTTCTCTCCTATTTTTATTTGCCCTAATGCCAAAAATATTGAGATCAAATCCAAATTGTTTTATGGTTAGCATATGGTTGACAAAAAAAATTACTTTTCTCTTAGCTTATATATATAATAATATAATTTGTTTAGTATTAGTATATAAATAATATTTAAAACTGTTAAAAAAAACCGCTTCATGAATTTATAATCTGGTTATATTGCTCCCGAAACTGCTTTTATTTACTATTTTGTGTTATTGTTTTCACTGCATCCTATTACGCATTGAGGCTTTAAGAATTTTAATCATGCTAATAGAATATAATAAAGGAAAATTACTCGCAATGATCTGTAGGGAAAATGGGAAACAAGTGAAAAACCATCTTCAGTATTCCTGTCTGGGATTCCTAATCAACCTGTGACCAGCAATCTAGTCCAATGTTAAGAGTGACAGGTTATACCAAGTTGCCTCTGATGCTAGTTAGAAAGTTGATCTGGTCCAAGTAAGCATGTGTGATGTGATGATTAAAATTAGGCCCTAACACAAGTGTTGTTACATATGTCTAGGATTACCCCAAGTACTCCTATAAGTATGGTGTGAATGACCCTCACACTGGGGATATAAAAAGCCAGTCTGAACATCGTGATGGGGACACAGTCAAGGGTCAGTACAGTCTGGTGGAACCTGACGGTAGTGTGCGAGTGGTGGATTACTCTGCAGATGATCATAGCGGCTTTAACGCGGTTGTGAGCAAGATTGGCCCTTCTCTTCACCCCACACCCACCTACGGTGTTAACCACAACTATGGCAAATGGTAAAGCTAAATTTAGTCACAAAACAGGCTAGCTTGAACTTAAACCTCATGGACTTGGCTTTACATAATGACTATACTCTGCTCAACTATTGCTCTTATATTGTATCATACAACTGTAATTAAATTAATGTGCCCCTATATGTATGTATGTATGTATATATATTTTTAAAATAAAGCAATGTCAAATACAAACATGTTAACCACATTATTATTAGTTCTATTAAATACCTGTTGTTTTTTTAAAAAGTTATTTGCTCAAGTAAGCTAGACACAATTGAGACAGCCCTTATTATGATATCTCCCCTACTTTCACATTATGTGAAGATTAAAATTCTTCCCCGTCAAAATTTAAACATAAAGCTCCCCTGAGTGAGTGATTTACCTATTTTTTTTAAACTTTTAAACTGACTAAACAATTTTAAAACACACTTAGGAACCAAAACTTTTACTTTAGTAAATCTGGTGCTTACACGATACTTTTCTATGACTTCAAGCTCAGCCAATGAAAATCAAGAATCTTAAATATACAATAACACATCTAGTGGTGTATTTTGTACTAAGTTAAATAGTTTATTGTTATAATTCACTTTTATTCCAGTTATTTATTTGATTGTCTTCTACTCTGCAGAAATGATATTAATTATTATTATTAGCACCGCGTCTTACTACCCGTTCGGGTTATACGCACTTACGCTAATGTGTAATGGTAGGGTGATTGTGAGATGAAATGAAGGACCTACAGCTTAACGTGGAATCCGAACCACGGTGGAGGCCTGGCATTCCCCGCATTCACAAGATGTCTTGTCAGAGGTGAAGGAAGGGTATGGTAATCATATAAATCTATGCCGGGACTGAGGATTGAACCCCGGCCGCCAGCATAGAAGTCTGACACCTTACCCCTAGACGGCCAGGTCACCAATGTTATTAATTGAATATTCGTGTTCCAATTTCATTTCTTATAACCTTTACAAAAAAATACTCCTTACTGATCGGCTAGCTAAAAAACGGTACCATTTTAGTTATATTGATCTACAAACACAATCAAAAGTGAGATGTATTTAATTGTTCATATACCCATGGTGATTTATCTGAGTGTTTATTCTGTTTAAATGACTTCAATTGTTAAATAAAAATTTGGGTGACATGTTATAGAATATATTTTAAAATAACATTTAATTTATATAAATATGAAAAAATACAAGATCTGTGACCAAAACAATCTGAATGCTATAAATGATACCACAGGAAAAATTATGAAATAAATATTCCAAATTTGTTGTTAATATGGTGTTTCAATAAAGGCACGTCAATTTTTGTGATAAAGCTAGTCTAGTCATATACAGTGTAATTATTATTTCGAACATACTTTCAGGTAAGCTCTTAAACTGTATTGGGGTTAACTAAAATTACATAGAATTTTTTTTTTTTTTTAAAGTATTTGAAATAACCACACGTCTTCAAATGAATTGAATAAATTTCTACCTCTACATAATCCAAACCTAAGCTCACCAGTTGAAAGGAGTAATACTGCACAGCATCCTTAGATACTACTTGTTTTGCCAAGCTAGCATCTTTAAGGAATTATAACTATAGAGTTGAATTAATGGGAAAATAAAATGTAGGTATTTAGCCTTTGCCGGAATATAAATTTAAATTTATTTTATGTTTTAAAATAATTTTACATATTTATTGAATACTCGATTTTTTAATTTAATTTAATTATTATTATTATTATTATGAGAAGTTAGAAAATGAATGATTATAAAATGATTGAATATTGATTACTACACATTTTTTGGCCAAATATTAGAATTGATAAAAAAAAAAAGTATAGCTTTTACAAAAAGATATGTTTATTTTAGTTTATTTCTTAATGTTTATGATCTGACACTGAAATTTTAAACTTTGAGAATACCATAAGTTTCATCTTTACAAAAGCAGATCTTATGTAACAATCTTGCTATAGAAAATTATGAAATTTTAAGGGATTCTCAATTGTAAAATACGTGTTTCAGTGGTTACATGTTTTAAAGATTCAATCTTGGAAAAGATTGGACTTTGGGTTATGGTGGGCGGGGGTAATCAAGGTTTGAATCACAGTTTGGTGTACAGAGGATGGTCTTTATAAAATGGTTTACCACTTTCCCTAGACGCTAATGTCGGCACATTTTCTCTAAACTATACCTTACTTATTCTTAACCCATTAGTGAACATATGCAGATAAACCAAAAGGGTAGTACAACAGAATGCACCAAAATTATATAGTAACTGCACACTACTGCAGTCATGCAAACTGAATAAAATGCAGTATGTGGGGAAGAATGGAAAGTAACACATTAAAAAAAATTAATAAGTGAATGAGATAAATAATTGAGAACCTGTAATATATTAATAAACAAATTATGCATTTTATTAAATACTCAACAGTATTTAAGTAGTCAAGAGACTACTATCATGTACTTTAGAAAAAACTCACAAATTACCAAGCTATAAATTACAAACATACAGCAAAGTTTATTGCCTCTACGTTTGAAAAATATTTAAGTTTCAAATACTTGAATTTGTTTACTTACCTTATACAATGCAACTTCAATAAAAAAAAAATTCACTGTGTCGCCAGTATATAATCCCAAAGAGTTTTTTTTTTACTTTGGAAAGAGCTTACATGCAATTTGCATTATAGTATTCTGTTTTTGAAGGGGAGCTATATTTTAGATATTTACCCTTCATTGTAAATGATTGAATGACTCACAAGTCCAATTTAATTGAAATATAATATCTAAACAATGCTTTTGTTTAACATTTTCATGAAAGTCTAAGCTATTTAGGTTCAAGCTTATTGCAATCAGTAGATTGAAATTCGTCAGAAACCTAGTTAGAAAAATAATTAATATGATATTCATTGTCAAATGAATCCTATTTTTTATTTGAAACATTAGTCATCTTAATGTGTGGTAGCAGAGGTTTGAATACAAAATGTTTTGCTTTCACACAAGGGAACATACTGTACAAACAAAGACACATCAGTATAATACAAGAAAATTATAAAAAAGTTTAAGACATTTGTAAACTCAACTGTAGCCTATAATACGTATACAATAAACAGCACCAATGGTTTGGACAGACAACATAACATGACTCCCATCACAATAATTCACAACATTGCTTTGTAATGTTGTTACTTAAATGTTTCAACTAAGTTAAATAAAATCCATACCATATTGCACATTTAACATATAAACTAAAAAATGATTTAACATCCGAGTTTATGAACATCTGAATAAGTGCCAATACAATGATTTTAGAATGGTCTACAAATATACACACAAAAAATCTATTAGTGTGAATGAAAGGTTATTTCAAGTTATATTTAACAAATTTTAAAATCATTTTTTTAGTACCTATAAAAAGTACCAACACATAAATATTGTGAATCATGTCATGGTGTCAGCAAAAAAAAATGCTCTCACAAGAGCTACACTATGAAACATCTCCAAGATTAAAGAAACATAATCTAAATTTATCAACTTCGACATGTTTCAGTTCACAATGAAATCTTCCACATAATAATGTTTGACAGAACCTTTTTTGTATCTAATAGTAGTATACTATGTAAAGCAATTTAGCTATGGCATGTTTTACCTGGTTATTAATATTAGACACATTTTTTCAAAGTACAAATGTGGGTTGAGTGTATTTTGATCTTGAATACTAAAAATTTGTGAGCATTTCAAATAAAGCTGTACAAATTTATTTTAAAATGTAAATAAATACCAATATTTTGAGTTATTTATGAGATTTACAAAGAGTATTAAATAACATTCAAGCAATGTCAACTAGCACATGTCCACACACAAAGTTTTATTATGAAACCACAACAACCTTCTAATGAGATAATCCAAGTATAAAGTAACCATGCATATATTCTAATGCGATGGCACATGAATGTTTATTAACTACTGCAGCTGCAGAAAATTCTTATAGTAGTTTAAAGCTTATTTTTTGAGGCATAAATTATATATTATATAAGTTACAACTCATGTTTTCTATCTGTCACATAATATCCTAGCTATATATTTACAATTATTGCATAAGCAAGATAATATTACTTACTACATACTCAATCTAAAATAAGTGTGAAGATCACACTTCTAGTGGAGATTTTGGAGGGAGTTTAGAGGTTCGTTAAGACTTAATCTATTAAATATATATTTTTTTAAAGTACTGTAGTGAAAAAATGTTACTTCTTAAATTAAGGAAAATTTACATCTCTAAGCATTAAGACTCTATGGCAGTTTACAAATTTTGAAAATGGTTTACAATCTATGAATACTTTTGGAACAAAATAGTGTTTGACATTTAATCATATTTCACAGTGGTGGCAAGACATGGGGCACATATGCTTGTGCTATAACCTTAATAGATCTATCCTTTAAACTAGTTATTCTACTAATTGGAAAACTAAGAACATTTAGTTGAAAAAAATGGTTGATGTTCTTAAAATGGTCAAATGTCAAAATGAATTATAATTACTTTGTGTAAAGTTAACCTGTAAATCAATGAGGACTAGGTGGAAACTAGTGTTGAACAAATCAAGATATTTTACTAATATGCAGTGATTCTTCCATGGCCAAATGTGAATTTAAATTAAAACACCATATACACATTAGCTTGTTTATATATTTGTAGTCACCTGAAAATTGTTCTTGTTTGATGGGTCACATTTTAATGGAGTTGGGTTGTATGTTGGGTGACTTGCCATTAATAATTTAGCATAATAGTTGTTAAAGATAAAAAATGGTCTAGTTAATGATCAGTTTTAACAATAGTTTTTAATGTATCATTTATATAGGTCTATGGAGTGGTGTTTGTAAAGTATGAAAATGTTGAATATGGTATATACTCATATTTGTTTATTTACGCTAACTAATTGGGAGACAAACTTTAAATTAAACAATTAGATGGACACAGGCTGATTTTAAATTGCAACAGATATGTTATAAGATATATTATTTTTGTTTGTTTTGGTGTAATTGGAAATCAAGTATGAATTTGAAGAAATCTTTCCTCACACATTACATATTTTTTTTATTTATTGTGCCCCAACTACTTTAAAAACAAGAGCCAACCCTAAATTTACTTGATACTTATTATGAGCAAACTGAGCAGTTTAACAATATAAATTAGCTTCTCTGCAGATATGAATCTTTAATCAGATATTTTATAAGAAAATTTGATAACACACACACACTCTACAGAGTATACTCTAATGAGTGCTAATTTTATAGTTTTAAGATTCTGGGAACTATACCAAGAAGAATGGCGTACTGTGAGTAAATGTATATACATTGAAATACAAAGTTCTCAAAAAATTATTTAGAAGCAAATCATTTATTAACATTATTTCATTCACCATATCAAATGTTTTGAAAACCATTTGTATGAAACGTATACATGGCATTTATAAACTATTGAAAAGGAACTAGTTTCTTGAAAATGCACAATCCACCTGAGGAGCAATAATTCCATGCAAGTGAGAATGATGTCATATTTCTGCAAGTGCTGGAAAAAACAGCAATTATTTAGATGTAAGCCTAATGAAATAGTGACACATTCAAATGAGCCACTAAAATGTTCATACACGTTTCCTGACATATACGTGGCTTCTAATTGTATGAAACGAATAGATTCTAATTGTATGAAATGAATAGATTATCGAGATGTATGACATTACTTGTTTAATTTTGTGTCACACAAAAATCACTGCATGTTTCTAGATTCTTAATATTAGATTGGCATTTTCTTACGTATACTTGAAGTACTGAATTACTCTATTATTAACAATAACAGGCACTGAAACAGTGCCTGTGTGTAAGCTTCAAAGCTTAACAAATATTTTGAGAAATTGGCACAGATTTAAAAAATAATATATATATATATATATATATATATTTACATAATAATTCAGTTCACAGACATTTCGTATAACGGACACTTAAAATGATGGCATTTAATATACAAATTATACACAAGAAAACATATTTATTGCATATGTACTCATTTTCCAGTTATTATCTATGACAAATTTGATATTTTTATGTTAACATCAATCAAACCGATTTCTAAATTTAATAAACAAAATTGTGAAGGTTTTACGTGGCGTGAAAGTCTGTCTTCTTACAATATTTATTTACATTTCCGAACTAATATTTTTACATAAATTGTGGCATATTTGTTTTAAGTGTTTACAAAGTTTAAAAGTAACTTTAATAAAAATGTTACAATAAAGAAAATAAATTTGGCTACTGGCTACAGATGTTAGGCATAACAACAACACTCTGTTTACCCTGAAAGGTAGCAAGCTTAATTTACATGTTTTCACTATTGTATAGCTTATAAGATCAGGACATAGTGTGGTTCAGCAAGGTCAGGGTAAAGATTGTAGTGTACTTGTATATGAAATGTGACTTTCATTCAAGTAGCTAATGAATTTTGATTTAAATTAAATCCATATATATATTAATTATGTTGGGCCATCATGGTCATACACAAATTTGATAGTGTTTTGGTTGGTATTTGTCAATATATTTGTTGAAATGGGTATATCACATGATGAAACAAACATTTTGTTGGGATGATATTGGGAAATTATTAACTCCATATTTTTTACTTTCTCGCTATCTTACAGGTAGAGAAAGTATTGTGATCATCAAAAAAAATTGAACTTGAGATTTTGATGAATGTTGACGTTTCATGACCCCCCGAATACAAAAAAGTTGTTTTTGAATTTCTTTCTGTCTGTTTGTCTATCTATCTTTATCTCCATCTAGAGCCTAAACTATTTTACCGATCAGGCTAAAACTTTGTATCTAGGGTTTTTATAGGGTTGCCTCAAAAAATTTTGAAATTGGATATCCAACCCTAAAATTAAGGGTAGTTTACTGAAGGGCAAAAAGAGAAAAAGTCGATGTTCTCAAAATCGGCTCTAATGATTTTGATTAAAATTAGTATCTAGCCGTTGATTAAGATTATAAATAAACTGGCTATTTTCATTTTCCTATGAAAATAACTTTTAGGGTACTTTACAGAAGCAGAAACTTCTGTATCTCTCCAATTATTCTAGATACTAAATAACCTTCCATTGCAAAATTGTAGTACTGTTAAAAATAAAAAACTTTTATATTAAATATATTTTTATAAAACCAACAGTTTGAGATATTGGCAAATACATTAATACAATTTTGTAAGCTTTATTTTAAAAGAGATACTACTTAAGTATTAACGCAACAATTCTCCAATGACATAGAGTAATTAAATATAAGTAAGTCTCTAAAAGTTTGTTGTTTTTCCTTAAGCCTCTTAGGAGGAATGTTTGTACAACAATGATCTATGTCCATTTTAGGCTCAATAGTCAATGTTTACATTTTTTATTGGTCAAAATTTAAAAATGAGGAATTTAATAACAATGCGATGGCATGAGGATTTGCAGCACCTAATAAAATGTCGAAAATTTTAACCGGAAGTTGAAATTTTAATACAAAGGGTTGACCCTTGTGGACCCAATATTGATCTTTTTTATCGGTCCAAGCATACAAATGAGGACATTTATTATTTAGAATTAACAATATAAAATTTAAAACCAGGACTAAAAAAAGTTTTACATAAGTTTAGAGCAATTTATGCTAGTGTTTGCTAGTGTATATTATTTCATTTCACATATATTACGAGTTTTGGGTAAATATCTCCATTTATAAACCATAGAGTGAGAAAGTCCGTGCAGAGTTCCATACTATTTATTTGAATTATTGGTTTGGCATAGGAATACACGAGTGGCTACAAAACATATTTTACAAAATTTCTGACTTTTCCAGGTTTTCCAGGCAACATTTTTCAATTTTCCCTGAGTACTTTTTTCCAGTTTTAATTGTAGATAATCCCTTGTTTTATTAATTATTGATCACATATTTAAAAAAGTTTGTATCTACTAAACATACACGGTTTTATTAGTTACTTTAAAAATTGAAATGTTATTTTATTTAGTTATTATTAACTTCTGTTTTAGTGTTTAATTGCAAAATTAATGGGATATTTTAGACATATTCTTTGATCCCTTAACTTTTCCTTATTTTTAGTTAAATTCCCTGACATTTACCTGTTTTCCCTGTCATCCAAAAATTCCCTGACTTTCCGTTTTCCCTGTTTGTAGCCACCATGAATACATAATTTTTTAATGGTGTGGGAATAAATTGGGATCATGTTGAGTATACAATGAATATAAAACCTTCTTCAGTGGTAGCAAGGTCTAAGGCATCACACTCGTAATACACTTGACTGCCGTTGACAGGGAGATTGTGGTTTGAATTCCGGTCAGGTGTAGGGAGGTTATTTTTTTCCTAAATGGTTTACAGTCTCTCTCTATGCAAACGTGGGTATACTTTCTCAAATTCAACCTTTCTCGTTCCTAACTCATTAGCGTAACTAGTACATATTCGTGTAAACTGAAGGGCTAGTAAAACACATTGAAAAAAAAACATATATATATATATATAAAAAATACTAATTATTTCGCTGAGATTATAATGAGATGGAACAAACTTAGCTATGATAGATTCCTGTTAGCTTGAATGGTAATGGATCAGGCATTTGTGTAACCAACCCCGTGATATAGTGGTAGCGCACCTTGCTACTAACCTAGGGGTCCCAGGTTTAATTCCCGGCAGATACCATGGGTATTTTTCCCGAAATGGAACCATCCCAAAAGTCATTCTGTTCCGGTAAAACTTAAGTTAGGTTATGCCTCTTATTGGTTCCATACCCTCATATTCACTATCAGCATCACCTCATCAGGATATGGAAAGAGCATCAATGGAAAGAATGTATGAACAGTACTGCATTAAGATGTCACCTGATTAACGAAACATAACTAGGCTACAGGCTAATCTTCCCACAAACTGGGCTAAGAGTGATGTAGCCCAAACACACATAAATAAAAAATAATTTGAGTTAGTTATGGTGAGGGGTTGCGGACTTCAAGAGTGCTAATGCTATGTTTACAAGGAGATGTGAAAAAAAGTTTATGGGATTGTGGTTTAAATTTTGAACTTGATTTTGGTTACAAATGAGCAATCATGTAGTGAAAATTTCAAGATCACAGAAAAGTAACCTTATTGGGATGGTAAGATACTATCACATGTTTAGTATAACTAGGAAAAAATGATCATTGTTTATATGCTTGTCTGGTTAAATTACACATTAAATCTAAATTTAACTTTTATTATCCTCATCTTTGTGATTAGAATACATGACATTATAGTACTTCATCATGAAACAATAAGTCATGGCCTCCAAAAAGGTATAAGACAAAAATTGAAATGGGGTGGATTGGGGGAGGATGCAATCAACAAATAAATAAGTTATCATCTACTTTTTTTAAAGTATTTTGAAATTTGGGAATACATTTTGGTATTTAAAAATGGTTATACGTTTATGTACCAATAACGTTAAAGGTTTAGGGATGAGGAAGGTTTAATTTAGGGGAAGTATGCCCATAATTGCGTGGAGAGTGAGAAACTATTTAGGAAAAACCAACCTTAGTACACCCCACTGGGATTGAACCACGATCTCCCTGTTATCGGCAGTCTAGTCTATTGTTAAAATAGTGCATTAAACCATGTGGCCACTGAAGCATGTCCTTATTAGTTGAATGGTGCATACGAAAGATCAAATAGACACATGTTTTGATTGTTTTTTTTAATATAACAAGGGTCAAATCATAAAGGAATATTATTTTAAAAAAGTATTTATATTAATAATAATAATAATAATACTTAGTACTGTGTCTTAGTACCCGTTTGAGTTATACCTTTAAGGACTAATTACTCCAATGGATTAGAAATTGGGAAGGTTCAATATAGAAGAAGTGAATGCGCATTTGTGTGGAGGGAAAGTGGAAAACCATTTAGGGAAAACCACCCCCAGTTCACCCAAGCGAGATTCGAACCTCGATCTCCCCATCCACAGCAGTCTAGCTCAATATGAAACTTGCGCGTTAGCTAACTACACAATGGAGGCGGGTCATTTATAAGAAATATTTTACTAAATCAATTAATTTGTTAGCTTCCAATAGGAACCATTTTAAAAGATGTTTTCCAGACATTGTAAATAAATACATTGCATAGCAACTATTCTATTCCTTAGCCTCATTAAATTAGTGACATTTATTCAGCCTTTTAAGCAGTTTTTGAGGAAAAAAAACTGGTTTTGTCCATTTAATGATGTGGGTAAAATTAGTTTTTTTATTATTACAATGTAATGTTAAAAGATAATATTTAAAACCCAAACGGGTAGTAGACACAGTGCAAAAAAATTTATCAAAAATTGTTTTATTCAGAAATTAAATCATTTCTATAAAGTGGCAACTGTTTCCTAGAGATGATTCATCACATTTTAACTGCCACTATATGCTTGCTACAAAATTTCTTATGTTTTTTAGTTTTGCGAGAAACTTGGAATTGAAGTATAGAGGGGAAAAAAACTAGTTTTCATTTAAATGTTAAGTAATATATAACAACTTTTGAGTTTTTAGACCAGGAAGATTTTTCCTTATTAAGAAAATATATAAATTTGTCATGCAGTCTAATTCTTCTTTGAAAAGGTGTAGAGTTTAACCTACATGTCAAAAGAGCATTGTGGTAGGGAGATGGAAGTTCAGAGAGGGAAATAAACAGGGGCAGCATTTAATTTGGCAAATGAGCTGGCTCAGTTAATCTTATCTCTGGCTAATGAGTGTGCACACATTATCAGTAAATGGAAAATCAAAATACTGAAGAGATGTTTGAATAAGCATTCTTAAATCCATCAATTTGTTTTTCTTATAAATTGTGAACCATAAAGAATAATCACATTTTGAGAGGAAAAAAATTATTCTTACTAAAACAGATCACTTTGAAAGGGAAGAGAACAGATATCCTTATCATTTAAATATCACTCAAAAATGTCTGCATATTTTATTACCAAGGTTACAAATTCACGCCAAGAAAAGAACTTAAGCTTGGGCAAGAGAAACCAGTTTATCTTAATGATTCTCAACTTAGTTATCAATAAAATCTCACTAAAATTATTCTAGGCAATAAACCAAAAAATGGTTAATAAAGCCTTGAAAACATATATTAAGTTTGGCTATTGAGGGTTTGTCTATTTCATTTTAGAGGCAATTTTTGTTCTAAGTTGTATCTTATTTAATATAATTGGCATGGGGGAGGGTTGCACGCGAGTGTTTGGGGGTTCAAACCCCATCATTGAGAAATAAATTTACATTAGATAAACATTATCAATTTAATGAGATGAGAACAAAAACAGTTGCAGTAGTAGAATCCAGCAAGAATCAATATTTGTAAGACTCCTACTTAATAATATCTTCCATGAAGTTTAATGTATATCTTGGATAAACTGATGGTATTGATGCGTCATGAATGGTTGAGTGCTGCGAATGATTGTTTTTTTTTTTTTTTNAAATTTCTTATCATCTCAATAAAATACAAATATTTCAATTATGTATGTATTACCTAAGGAAACATCTCAATAATATTTTGTGTGTCACCATAACTATATCATATATAAGGTCATTGTATTGTTAGACAGTTAATTATACCTAATAAAAAAATGACCCCCACCCCTCCCCCCATAGAAATTCCTGTGTACGACACTGGTTGTAGTTAATAATCATATGTTTAAAATACACCATTATAAAATACATTGTAAAAATATTTCTTTTTCTATTCATTTAGGACCAGTTTGAAATGTGAGTTTACCTTTTCACATTGAGAAAGTAACAGCCGGGGACTGGATGTTGTGCCTGTCCTAGTCTTAAGTTAGATTATAAGGCATATAAAGCTACGACAGGCCTAGAAAGCCGGTAGGGGAAAATATAAAGATTGAATAAAAAACTGACCAAGACCATAGGCTATAAACAGTAATGGATGTAAAAAAAATAGGATCAGATGCATACATAATTTTTTTCCAGTTTGATTATGATATCTTAGTCATTTAACATTATTGATTGTTACGATATTAAATTAATTTGAACATTTTTTAAATTTATGTTAATAAGTCCTTAGATGGAACTTTCACTTAAGTATTGCTGAATTAGAGGGATTGTTTATTTACCTTAATTAGCCCCTTTTAAATGAAATCTCAAACTTGATATCACATTTGATGTCTTAAATTATCTTCAGTCTGTAAAGTGTACGAATATTCATAATATCAACATTTACTACTATAATATAATATTTGCTACCAAAAGAATTTTATAGATACAAAATATTGACCCTTTTAAAACCATTTGAATTTGACATACAATCCACCTTATGCTGGGTTAAACCACCCTTCAATGATGAATTAATGAGTTAATAATCAGCAATTCAATCTATAGGACTGACTGGTACTGAATGGTTGATGAAATGAAGATAGGTTTTTTTAATTAGAGCTGTGGTATTTCAAGATGATGAATAAATCTGGACACCATATTGCATAAAGGACAAGTATTATTAAAAACTTTGCCTCTAACCTCCATAAATGAATCAAATTTATTCAAAATTGATATAACAATATTTTTAGAGTTAGATTTGTGTTTATTACTTTAGATAAATAACTTTTAATTTGTATGTTTATATTCACATCCTCGAAACAGCTGTTTGTTAAAGATAACACTTAAAAATACCAACTATTATAAAATCAATAATATTAATTTGTTTGTACACAGAGAAATGCATATTTCAATAAGTTTTTAAAAAGATTACGAGGACATAATATTTTTATATGGGGTAATTTGGCCAATTAATTATTAATACTTATTAATTATAAATAAACAAAATGTTGACACCACCACTAAATGACTAGCCATTTTATATTATAGTGATAATTTCCAAATGGAAATTATAAAAACTCAATTACACTGTTTATGAACTTAAGGGGGTAGGAGGCGGCATGGTATATTATAAATTACATCTTGTTATTTTCGGAGACATTTGGCATATGAACCACTATATTTTTACATTATATTATCCTCTATATAATTTTATAAAACATTTAACACAACAATTAGCAAAGCCTTAGTCTAAGGGGTAAGATTAGGGTGGTAGCTCGGAGAAACTTTACATGCATTAACGATTATCTAGGATAGAAAATGGGAAATTCATATTGAATATCCTATATTAAAACTCGGACGGTCCTGTCAATAACAGTTAGGTTGAATGTTAATTTTATTCCTTAGACTGTTCAACAACCTGTGTGGGTGCTACACACTATAAATGAATAAAATGTAGCAAAATTATTTAAGATAATTTTTGAAGAAAAAAAATCACATTTTGCTTTTGTTGAATGAATAAAGTCAATTTTATTGTTTCTGAATGCAGTATAAACACTCACCGAGATGTCGGGAATATTCTTAATATCCAGTTTGAAAAATATTAACCTGACCTATTAAGTTTTAACACAGTGTACAATCATAAAGATAGATGGCTAGACCAGAATTAGCTTTTTAGAAATTGAAAGCATATAAAGGGTTATTGCTGTCTAAATCTTGGAATCAACATTTTTCAGTATTGTGAATTTGTGTGTGTGTGTTATCAGAAAATAATATAAAATTATCAAATCCATTAAAATGTATTAATTTGTTACATTCTTTGAATTACTAATTTACAGATTTATTTTGACTTTCCAGTATACGAACACAGTCAATAAAGAAATTGTTAAAGATCATTAATGCCCCATGTTTGCTCTGTTTAATCATAATTTAGTATGTGTTTTTGTTACAGCTAGAGTTAGGCCGAATCCACTATTTTACGAATCCAAATCTTCATTTTGAAACCAAATCTTGGAAATATTTATGAACCTCAGAAGAAATAGAAATCTAATGGAATAATACAAATAGAAATAGTAACTTAATGTTAAAACTAATGGTCTGGAGTCTGGTTATGTGTATCCTAGAATTATGTTGTCTCTGAACAACAACTAGTTTAAAAACCAATTTCAATTGGGGGGAAAAAAACTCAAATTTAATATTTTAATGAATCCTTTTATCTGACATATCTTAAAGGATTCGAAGGTTTGGGATCCCATTTCTATTTACAGCATATCTAGTAAAATCAATAGCGGTACTTCCCCTAAAAAAAGACTTTTCAGAATAAGACAGCCAATCGCCTAGCCTTAAATTGAGTAAGGTTTATGCATAAAAATTCACCCCCCAAATTAGTATACACCTTTGTTTGTTATGTTAATGTCAAACCCACCCCCCACACCGCAGACATAATTTTAAGAAAAATCTTTATAATCGTTAAAAAAAATCTAATTTTCAAAAATCACTCAAGCAAAAATATCACTCCAGCTCTTCTAGAAAGTGGCCTTCTTCAAAAGCTGTCGCAGCTTGATGTACAGTACAATACAGATAATAACTGTGCTGAGCAGTATAACACTGCCTTTGTGAAGAAGACGGGTGGAAAACGCATCAACTACGCACAACAAGGATTATATCAAGCTCGATGTGCAGCTGCTGTTAGCCATAATACTTGTGCTCTTCACTACTAGTTGCAAGAACAAATATATGGATCAAGCCCAGGAAAATTTACTAAGCTGGTAGAAGCTCCAAAACACCTAAAAGTATGGTACATCCCTCTCACGAGAGAAATGTGAGAAATCACAACAGGATTCACACTATACCAAGTTAAACAAACTTTTTTCAAAGGCCAATTAAGAAAATAAACATTCGTGAAGATTTTCAGGTTATATAAAAATTAGTTACTTGATAGTCTGCAATAACCCAAGGAAAAACAACAAGACATTGAATGTCAAACTAGAAAATGGAATAATTCTGAACTATGGTTAGAAGAAAGGTGAAAACACTTGACAACCTCTAATTTTGGTTAAGTCTGAAATCATCTTGCAGAATCTTTCTAAGAGAATACAGCAAAACAATGTTTATAACATACTGATCCACAACACCTTACCACTATGTTATACAAAAGAGAAATTGAATACAAAAGAAACATTAGAGGAGACTTTAATTTTTCGCATTGCAAGATGTGGTCTCTTCACTGACCCTAAATTCGCCTTCTATGGTGCTATACCAGATGGCTTGGTTGGAAACTATTGGAAAATGAATGTAAATTGTCAATCATCAGCTGTATTGATTAGTCCAGAGGCTGTTACATTGCAACGTAAAGAGACCTTATGAAAAGTTAACAAAGACATAAAAATCGACGCTTTTACTATCTATTTGTAATATGGACACCAGTTGAACCGTGCATACACGTGGATAAATTGAACGTGATGTTAATTTCTTAGAAAAAATAAATGATTGGCATTCTAAAAGCATTGTATAAGGACTATTTGATTCCTGAACTTGTAGATCCTTGGTATTCACGCTCAATGCTTATCCACAATCTTTCCTATATTGTATCAGAGTAAGCTAAGAGATTTCAACATTAGCCCAATGCAAGGACCAAGCATTGTTTAGCTAAGTAAACAATGTCACTTGTCACTAAACAAACACATCCAGGTTGTAAAATCCTTTCATTCGAATATTTGTATGTTGTATTTTAAAGTATGGTTTATTATGGATTATAGTTACTTAAACATTAATAGTATTAGGAAAATGTTTTCAATACTGGTCCAACTAATATTTTTAATCATTGTGATGGTGAACAAAAAATTAGAACTCAATTGATGAAATTTGGTGTAGCAAAAAAAAAGTTATGTATTACATGCATGAAGCATTTCTATTTTTATTTTTAGTCTGGTAAATACTTAGTTCTGAGGGAAATGATTTTTACATAAATTGTAAAGTTATTATTATTATTGTTTGTGAACACCACTTGTTTTAGGATTATTACTTTGGTTGAATATTAGCTTTGTATGTCATGTGTGACGCATGACCCGATCTTGATCAGCGAGTGTGATAAAACTGCATCTTGTTATGATTCTGATCTGATGCAACGGAAAAACGATTGATACTATCGATTTGACCATATAAATAAAGATATTATAAAATTTAAAATGAGATAGTGGTAAATGTGGGTATCACGTCTTTGTGTTGTCTCTACGATTAGACTTAGATTATTATAATTAATAAGTCAAGTATTTACTTTATTCTTAGCTGACAAATTTGGTAGTTCCTAGTGTATATTTAATTAGGCATAATGTCATATATATATATACAGTAGCCCCAGGGTTTCTTTGGTGCTGACTGACAACTGACAGCCGACGGCTTTGAAAAGTTACCAGACCAAATTATGTATCCCTACGCCGAACCAAATGATCTGCAAAAACATATGTTTAGCGGCTGTCGTTTCCGACAGTCAACATTTAGGTATATACCTAAATATTGGCTGTCAGAAGTCAGCTGTGAGCTGTCAGTCAGCACCAAAGAAGCCATGGGGCTACTGTATATATATATATATATATATATATATATATATATATTTATATATATATATATATATTTGTACTGTGTAAAGCTTGATTTTAATTGAAGTGGTATAAGTTTTGTTTTAAAGCGTTAACGTACCTGGAATTCTGTTGGATCAATCAATATGAGATTATTTTTGCTTACATTTGGCACACTGTCTATTAATGCCTTAATTTAACGGGTTCTCCCAGCTGAGATTCAAACCTTAACCTCCCCATCAACGGTGATCGATGGATTGCGAGCCAACGACTCAAAAATCATACTAGATCTTTTTCAGCATTGGGTGTTTTTAATTATCATGCTTTAACACTGGAAATTGGCTATATCATTATTTAATCAAGACAGAAGAGAGGCTGAAGGACAATATTTACTGTAATGCAGCAGCATATTTGAGGAGAGGGAAGGGGTGAATCATATACTATGTAAAAGTCACAATCATAATTATATATTCATACTGCATTTTTATATATGAGAAACTTAAAAAATTACAAATTATTTACATGCTACATTGACGTTTAGAAAAATCATAATACATTTCCAAACGATATAGTTATCATATTTATATAAATTTGAATCAGCATTGTGATGGAGAAAATAAACTTATGTTTGTTGGTTTAGGTAATGTACCCTTATTTGTTTTTGTGTATGGTATATTTGTGTCAATTGGAATCGCACAATATGGAGAAAATAAACTTTTTATGTTGGTTGGTTTAGGTAAAGTACACTCATTTGGTTTTGTGTATAATATATTTATAGGTAAAGCCATTCTTGATTAAGGGTTTTTGATAGGAGGAGAAAAAATGTACCACAGCTGTTTGACACCTTAGCCATGGTGTCTACTAAACTTGAACAATGAAATCCCCGACCTTTTCCCTGATTTCCCCTGACAATTTCCTAAAATTCCCGACTAAAAAAGTATGTCACATCCTTTTAACTCGCCCCCCCCCC
>CABEEJ010001938.1:112046-129776 GCA_901482245.1 Timema douglasi
ATTTACTGATTATTGTATTTCATATTTTGAGTAAAATATCATTTTCCCGGATTTTTGTTGTGATTTACCAAATTCCCGACTTATTCCCGTTTTTTACCGATCACTTCAAATTCCCGGCTAATTCTCGTTTTCCCTGAGTTTCCCGGATGGTAGACACCCTGTTAGCTCAGTCAATAGCGTGGGTGCCTACTGAACTGGGGGTCCCGGCTTCGATTCCCGGCATTGCCGGAAAATTTATCATTGGTTAAATGTAGTTTACCCTTTCACAGTAATAAATTAATGGCCGGGGACTGCCTGTTCTAGTCTTAAGTTTCATTATAAGACATATGAAGCTATGACAGGCCTAGCAAGCCAGTAGTGGAAAATATGTGGCTTAGATAAAAAAAACTGACCCAGGCCACAGACTGAAAACAGTAATGAATGTAAATAAAAAAACCATATCCAATTTTGGAACATGGGTTATTTAGAGTAAATTGTTGTTCATTCTTAAAACTTTTTTTTATCAAAACTTGCTAGTTATATTTCTGTGTATACAATAAAGTGCTTAATTTAATTGTGCTTGCTAAAACTTTAAAAAAAAAGTGTCTTTGAATAAATCTAGTAAATTTTTATAAGGATATAAGTAATTTGAGTAATATATCATGTTAAAGAAGAAAATCCAGAGAAAAATTTCATATAAGTACCAATTTATACTAATAAATTACCTTTATTGGTAAGATTTAGAAAATGTGCATGTTTTTATGAAAAAGGGCCCGCCAGACTGATTAGAATAGTATATAAAGTTTCAGCAGGCAAAGTATTAAAATACAAAAGCGTATATTCAATTTTTCAAGATATTTCTAAAAATATGTATTTATTTAAAATTCTACTAAAAATGGTTGAAATTAATGAGATTATTATTGGTATTAGATGGGAAAGCCTGAACACAAAGAATCAGACATGAAAGGCTCCTAGATATGATTGAGACTCGTTAAACACAATTAAAATTAGAAATATTTTCAGCAACTTTTGATCTTGACCAATCCAAAAAGAAAATAATAGATTTAGTTTGAATTTGAAATTCATACTGTATTGGCAAACAATGTGATAGAAAACCTGAGTTTTGTTTTAATTTATAAATAAAAAAATTGAATGTATGAATAGTGATAGTAAAAATAATAATAATTATTATATAACATTTTAATAGATTTACATGTAAAATAGTTATTAATATCAATAGTAATATATAGCCCAAACGAATAAAAACTAAAAAAAAAGTCAATACTGATATCAAAATTGTTGCAGTGATGATAGCTATAGCAGGGTTACCTAGGGAGAGAAGGGGCATGATATCTTGAAGTTTCTCTATAAGAGTAACCAAGAGCAGATGGTAATAAAAATATTTTCATATTTTGTTTTTTGAATGTATTTGTGAGCTATTCATGTTTTTATAGGTGTTAATATCTTTATTATATTTTACTAATTATACTATTACCAAAGTTATGTTAAGCAATATATTGCATATTTTAAGTTCCTACCATTTAGAATTACTACAAACTTGTTTTAATGCCATAGTAACACAGCTAACTCTTTGTATGAAGTAAATTTGGTCTTGATATAGCTAGTAAAAAAATTAATAGCACAATATTTTCTTTCCTTAATAAGATTTTCATGATATTGTGTATAAATTCATCAAAATGCATTATTACATGGCTAATTACTAATGGGCCCTTTTAACAAATATTAAGGTAAATTATAATAATTAATGTTGATTCTCCATTAGTATGTATAGTTCATAATGTTCATCCAAAGTTTACAACTCCAAAAATGTGCACAATTCTCTTAAATGCTGAGTTAACATGTTTTTATAATATAGAGTTGGAAATAATCGTGTAATAATTTGTACAGTTACTAAACATATACCAAGTAAAGATCCAAAATTTTATCAAATTGAGATATTAGATGGGATAGGTAAATCTTCAATAGCTGAGTTTATCATTTTAAAAAGGGGGTGATTAGTTTGTAATGTTTTATTCATTACTTTTTTTGATCATAGAGTTCCTATGTGGATATTAATTATTTTAACAAATGAAATTAGTGTTAAAAATAAACACAACACTAATATTGCTGTAGTTAGGTAATTGGATAAATTATAAATTTTTTATTAAGTTTATGTTTGTTTTATTTATATTAAACATAGAATGTTTTCGTTACTTTCTGAAATAAAATGTATTTTTATATTTTAATGCATATATTATATTTAAAGTTCCTTGTTTAAAAGTATTTAAATCGGTCACTTTATTAAATATTTATGTGTACTTTTTAACATATTCATTTAATGTATATATTTTAAAAGTTTTTGTAAATCATCTAAAAAACACTTTTTTCAATCGTGTTTATAGTTTCTTTAAGAGTGACCTGGCGGTCTAGGGGTAAGGTGTCAAGACTTCTGTGCTGGCGGCAGGGGTTCAATCCTCAGTCCCGGCACAGATTTATCTGACTACAAAACCCTTCCTTCACCTCTGACAAGACATCTTGTGAATGTGGGGAATGCCAGGCCTCCGCCGTGGTTCGGATTCCACGTTAAACTGTAGGTCCTCCATTTCATGTCACATTCACCCTACCATTACACATTGGCGTAAGTGCGTATAACCCAAACGGGTAGTAAGACGCGGTGCTAATAATAATAATAATAATTTAAAAGTATACACATGAGCACACACAAATACATATTATCTAATGACCGCAAGAAAGATTTTTCTGATTTTGAATAATAAGTGATGTAAAATACAATTGAGAAATTAAATTTACTATTTAAAAAAGTATTTAGACAAATTCATTTTTCATAAAACCAAAATTGTTTAACCCCCAAACACAATTAAAGTTGTTATTGTTATTAGTATCACCAGCATTGTAAAATTTCTTGCCAATCTGCCCTCTGACATGTGGGCATTATGGTGTCCTCCCGTGCTTCTCAAAATCCTATAATAATTTTTATAAGTAACCCTTAAAATAAAAAGTAAAACTTTTCAAATGCTGAATAAGTATCTCTTACAAACTCAATCCTTTCATATCTCCTTAAAAATTATAGTTACTGAATTTCTTGCTTTCCTCCTCATTATGTTTTAACTTTTAAATTTGTTTATTGTAATCACCTGTATACAAATATGATGTATTTATTATTTTATAATATGAAAACTGTATGTTCTTCTGTATCTTCAGTGTTAGCCTCTTAGAAGTCTCGACCGTTGACTAGCGTTAAAATAAAGGAAAGGAAAGAAGTTAAAATTTATATATATAGTTATTTAAACTACTAACATACCTGCTAGAAAAATAATTGCTGTAAATTTAATATTAAAAGAAACATAAGAATTTAAGGTTAATACTTAATGTAACTTCAAAATGCATACATCAAATTGTGAGTTTTTCACAAAGAACTATGGGGATTTTATAATAACTTAAGAGAAGTGCCATTTATGAACAAATTCTGACAATTTATTTGAAAATAAACCATGGTTACCTACTATTTGCGACATATTTAATTAAATTCGTTGAAACTTTTAAGTAATAGCAGCAATTTAAAGATGAAATTATGTTCAACATCAAACTACTTAATTTATTTTACCTTAAATTAAATCTGTTTTCAATTTGTATGGATTTTAACAACAGCACAATACATAAATTAGCTGTCTTAAGTTATATTCACACTAAGAGAATTGTACTTAGAACAAGTAACTATAGGCAAAAATTCTATATACAAATATCAAATTTCAACCTTTTAGTTATTGAACTACGCAAATAAATAAAAATGATGAATGGGAATCAATGTGCATGTGGGAACACAATTTTAAAGGGTGTTTGAATTTGCAATTGAAGCTTTTTTCCTTTTATGATCAATGTTGTATTTATTTTATTTGAAATAGTATAAAATCATATCAAATACCTTATTTAGAAAACTTTAAAATCATAGAGCTTTGTCTAATCTGACGTGTTAAGATTATAAAAATTTAAGTAAAAATGTGCGCACATTATGAAAAGGAGTGTAATTTTTTGAGTTCCTAGAGGAAAAAATTGAAAAGAAATTTTCATAAATTAACAAAGTACTTTCTTTTCACATTTAAGTTGGCAAAATAAAAAACCTACCTTATGTAAAGAGTAGATAAGTAAATAAAATACCAGAAATGAAAAAAAGGGGCGGGAATATCTAAACTCCGTTCACCCTGAAAGGTAGCAAACTTACCTCGAAAGACTACACTATGACCCTTTCTTACAAGCTAAATCAATTTCAAATGATGCAAGGTAGGCTTGCTAAAGTAGGATTTTGGTAGGAAGAACCATATATGACAATCACAAAAGTTAGTAAAACTACTTTCATATATTTCAAGTATTGTGATTTATATATTTAGCTTTTGATTGATATTATCCATGTTAACCCCAAAAAATTATGTTTGTATTTACTAAAATTGTTCTCCCTACCAGAATAAGGGTATATCTTACAGGGTAAACGAAGGGTACATCAGTATGAGTGTAACTTAAGCATGTGCAAATCAAAAGAACATTTATGCAATAAGCTTCCAAACATATTTTACAATAGTATGGCCATAATTATAAATAGTATGATAAAAAATTGTAAAGTGTCACATTTAATTTATACATATGGTCGAAAAATACAAATAAATGGTTAGTTTACAAAATGTTACTAAATTTGAGTTTATAGTGTTAAATGGATGGAGGTGAAGGCGTTTAATGAGAATGGCACAATTTGTAAAAATAAAGATTATACCGGATTCTCACATAGCCAAATAAAATATAGCTTATCACCAAGAAGGATGTGTGAATCAACAGTAAAGATCAAAACTCAGCTTCTTTGCTAGAGTCAAGCTCTCTATTGCATAACTAAGTTGTCAGTCTTGGATTTATTACCAAATAATAAGATTTTACCATAATTTTGGAATTTATTCCAAGTCTTGTCTGATATATGCCATAGTAATTTGTAGTGAGATGAGCTGAAATAATGTAATCAATGACAAAACATTATTTAAACAGCTGTATTATGTATTGTTAAGTTTCTTAAATTATTTTCTAAAAACCTAATAAAGATTTATTTTGTATTGACATTAAAATTGCAAATTTGAAAAAATAGGTACCATAGTTTTAGACTTACCGATTTGTTTTAAAAATAAGTTTGTTCAGACAAAGCATCAATCATGCTCATTAATTGTTTATGTTATGCATAATGACACTAATATAACCTAGCTAAGATGATATATCTGCTTGCCAACTATAAGAAGTATTTTAATATACATCATGTCCATATATTTGTTGAAGTGGGCAAGATGATAAACTTTTGCTGGCACTTATATAACATCTATATGATAAAGTTGTTCATGCTAATAATTTTTGTTGTATGTATCAATTATGAGGCAAATTATTGTAAATTAATTTTAATCTTACATTCCAAGGACTATAGTACAGTTCAATCGACATAAAATGTTATGAATCGAATATCTAAATTGATGAGAAATTACACTTTTTAATTTTTCTGAATTTTGAATCCATTATAGCACTGAATTGATGTGAGACTATTTTCTAATGCACTTTAGGAAATGTTCAATTTCCAATTTTAGTGAGACACTATGCATAAACCACGAGTATGATATAATATATTGCCATATAGTAATTAAGATCTTGTGGGGGAAAATAAACAGTGTGTTAATGGATAAACCTTTGCATTGCGAAGCTATCCTTCCTGTCTCACTTAAATTTAACCAAAATGAGGACATTAAGAAATATCGGGAATTTGTCTTGGTAGCAGATTTTTTTTAACGACACAATTATAAATGTATTTAGTGTAATGCCACTGGTAAATGGCATTGTAATTAATTTTTACTAAGCTAAACTTAAACACATTTTCGAATTTTGAATTTAATTATGAAAGCTTAGTCATAGTACAAACATTGCAGCACATTTAAAATACAGCACAAACGCATCTCACTTCAGCCTTCGATATTCGGTTTTGCATCCAAATTTGGTACATATTATCTTTGAGACATTTTTTAGATTAAAATTATTTACATGAAAAGGATTAACAAATGCTAAAAGTCAATACAAAAATAAAATGCCAAATAATTCCTTTAAAAAAAGTGAATTTCATTTTAATAACTGTTATCTTGTGAAGTTCCATGAAGAAGTTTGTTAATTGTGATGATTTTTAAACGAAAAAGTTAAAAAACCAAAATTATCAAGTACTATTTGTGTTTGATACACATATTTATGAACAACTTCATGAATGGAATAAGGAAGTGAAGTAGAATGAAATTTAGCATGGTGAAGTGTTAAGTGATGGTAAGTAAATACAAGGAAGAGGGTAAGGCCTAGTAAAGCTATAAGGTTGGTGGAGTAGAGCTGAGTAAAGTACATAATGTTAAATATCTTGGAAGCGTGATTAGGAGAAAGGTGGAAGAAGAGAGGATTGAATACAAAAGAAGACAGAGGGAGGGTTGTTCTATAGGTGCGTAAGATACCTGCTATGGAGAAGAGAAGTGCCCTTGGATTGTAAGGAAGTGTTGTACAGGGCATACTTTGTACTCATTGTCACACATGCTGCAGAAACATGAGCAATGAATGTAAGAGAGATTAGGAAAGGGGAGGCCATGGGAATGAAGTCTGTGAGGAATATGTTAACTATCATGAGGAGAAACAAGATTAGGAATAAAGTTATCAAGGAATGGGTTTGGGTACAGGGAGTACATGAGCTAGTAGAGTAAACAAGAATAAAATGGTATGGGCATGCAATGAGGATGGAAAAAGGGAGGATGTCAAATAAAATGTTGAAATGAAGTATGTAGGAAAAAGATCGCAAGAGAGGCCAAGGAAGAGAGGGATGGCACAGATAACAGAAAGTGTTAAAGTGAGAGGAGACGAATGGAAGAAATTAAAGAAGAATGGTGGAAGGATGGAGGAAGAATGGTGGAAGGCTAGAGGAAGATGGAGGTATTTTAGTAAACTGACCAGACACCAGGCTGGAAACAGTTGATGATGATGATGATGATGATGATGAAAAAAAAGTTATGAACAAAAAACAAGGTGCTCAAAAATATCACAAACTATTAAGAATTTATAAAATCTATTAAACATGAATTATTTTTATGAATACAGTATAAAAATATATATAAAAAAATTAAATCCAAGTAAACTAGAACAGGGTATTTTAAGTTAATTCATAATTGTATTAAAGTGAATCACTTTTAGCTTATTTTGATAATTTGTGTATAACACTTTCAATGAGTAATAATTTATTTTGTGAACAGATTAAAACTAGTAAGCAAGAGACAAATTAACAAGTATATTCACAGTACAGAAAGAAAAGAATCGAGTATCAGTCCTTTGCAACTAATAAATGAATAAATGAGCAATGTGTAAAGTGGGGAAATTTGATGTAATAGTTAAGAAGAGATGGGTCACTCTAAAATTAGGATTAAATCAATGATTTAGCTAAGTCTAAAGTAGAATAATTTACCATGGATACAAAGCAAATTAATTATTTCAGCTTTTACTAAATTAATAAGAAATCACAATTTACAATTACTACCATTTAAAGGAAATTAATTCACCTTCAAAAAGTTAAGTAAAAAATAAAGAGAAATTATTTTTTTTATTGAAAATTAACTTATATTTATATTTCATTTACCCTTCTCTTCCCCCATCCGAATACCAAATTTGAATTACACCAAGACATAACATTGAAAGGAAAACTAAAAGTAAATCTATCCTTAATCAATTTCTTCGCACCACATAAGTCCAGATTTCTTCACTTGATAGGAATTTAAATAGTATTTCCTCAGAGGTTTACACTTTAAAACATGACTACTTAAACATTTCAGCAACAGTTTTTTTAGCACCGCGTAATACTACCAGTTTAGGTTATATACTATCAGTCACAGTTAAGGCCATTTTCTGCTGTATATATAAAACGTTTAAATGTACAACAATTAGCAATGATTCAGAATTACTGAATGCCACAATTTTAGTTGTATGCTGGAATAAGCCATTGGCTATCAGCATGTTGGCTAGCCGGCTTCATGCAGCATGTGATGAAAATTACAACTTCTAGATTTCTAAAAAATAAATTTGGTCCTGAAATCTATTTATAAAACATTAGGAATATCGGATATTGATTTGCCTTAATCTTATATTAAATTACTGTAGTGAACGTATACACATATTTACAGAATTCCATGTTTCTCCACCTCCTGATATACTTACTAACAATACGCATTTCCCAATACACTAGTATGAATCCAACTATGTATGTAAGTGTGGGTGAACGATTTTAAAGTGACTATGAATTACCTAACTAGGTAATCTTTTGGCCGGACAGCATTAATATTTTGTAACTCTTTCCTACAATTTTCCCCTCTCATTGGTTTAGTTGTTTTCAGTTAGTTGAGAGGTGTGGTACATACAGTAGGTACTTATGTTATACTAACATACAGCTACTACGACGAGTTTAGTGATTATATGAAAATTATTTTGTTACTTTTAGTCAACTCCTTTAGAAGTATGCATTTTGATATAATTTCAAAATTAAAATAAAATAGCTCATTTAGGAGGATTTTGCATGATAAATAACACCTAATGATTCTTTAATAAAATACGGTAAAACTTGAATTAACTAGCATTCTGCTAAATGTGAGGCAATATAGTATTATTCAAGATTTAAAAATAAAATATATTTTCAAATTTGAAAATAAAAGATATATTAGACCCATCTCTATTAATAAATTACATCTACTTTGGGTTAGATATAGAATTTAATCATAATGATTTTAGTGTCTAATTTCTTCACCACTTTTGACATTTGCAAAATCTGAAAGTGGAAGTTCAAAGACCATTGTGCTACGTGAGAGTTATGCTTCTACACCACTGTTTAAGTGTATATGTAAAACAGCCAATCTCAAACCAATACATCATTTAAAATAAATAAAATGTCACGTATAGCTGTGAAACTTAATATCAGAGTAGTGTTATATATGTTTGTATTTAAATATACACAAACTCTTTAAACCAAACTTGATATAAGCTTACATTATAAATATTAAAACAACAATATAAGAAATTTTTTAGTTTATTTCACTAAAGTGTGTATCAGTATCCCTGATCTTAAAATGTTGTGGTCAAAAGACCGAATAGTATACTTTGGCATATTAAAATGTATGTCATGGCATTTTATAAGAAGGAAAAACATTTACAGCCTAGCTATCTTTACATAATATCATCCTCAAAAATTGCAAATTATTCATCAATTGAATAAAGATACTTTCAGTCACATTCGTACCACACACTACTATTAATAAAAAATAAATGTTTATGTTAAAACTGTTGTTTTCATATCAACTGTGAGCACACACATAAAATTCAACTTTTAGAAAGTTATGTGAAAAGTAAGCTAAAAGTACACTGTCAGCTAACAATAAAACAGGTTCACGTATAAATTTAAGTGGTGTAGTAATTGACCTGTCTCTCCTGGAAGCTTCTGGTCCTCTATGCCCGAGTCGACAGTCAATCTTTGCACACTATGGTATGATGTATTGAGAGGACTCATAAATGACTTGTCATTGCTGGGAAGGCTCAGAGTCAGAACTGGCTTCCAACTTGGCAATGACCATATTAGACTTCTTTTCCTCCTCAAAGTCATCTTCCTCTTGACTGCTACCATCACTTTCTTCAGAGCTCACTTGCGAGGAGTCTGGAATAATGAAAAGATATGTAAAAGCCAATACAGATTTAAAAATCTTGGCTAATGTTATTGTTATTATTATATTTATTATTTTATTTACTATAAATATTATCATCACCACGTCTTACTACCCGTTCGGGTTTAATGCACTTACGCCTATGTGTGACTGTGAGATGAAATGGAGGACCTACAGTTTAACGTGGGATCCAAACCAGGGTGGAGGCCTGGCATTACCCACATTTACAAGTTGTGATTAATAGACGTCTTGTCAGAGGTGACTGAAGGGTTTGGCAATCAGATAAATCTGTGCTGGGACCGAGGATTGAACCCCAAACCCCCAGCACAGAAGTAAGACACCTTACCCCTAGACTTCCAGGTCACCGAAGTATTAATATTCAGTAAAACGATAATAAAACTTTATATGAAACTGCAGGGAGATAGTTTAACACAAAATAAGGATTATTGGTGCCTATGGCTTAACTTAAAGTTAAATCTGATAGATAATCTACTTTGGCAACATAAGAATACTAAGAAACAACCTCACTGGAATATAAGCAAAGAATCTCAAAAGTGGCTGGTCAATATTTAATATCATAATTTTAAAATGATTGTCTACACAGCATAAAGCAAGGAAAATGGTTCATTGTGATGTACATCATAATTATTTACCAGTGTGTGTGGTGTCGTTTGACTCAGACAGGTTGAGTTGTGGCTGCAATGAAGCAATGTTTTCTGGCCAGAAGCGTTGTGCTGCCTGCTTACTGTTTCCTGTTCCGGAACTTTTTGTTTTCTTGCTGTTTGTATTTTTGTTGTGTGTACTGTTTCCAAATTGTTCACTCCCAGGGTTTGATGCATCTAACATGGGTTGAAGAATTCGTCGTCTAGCATTTATGAACCAGTTGTTAACTTGTAGTAACGTAAGATTAGTTTGGGCAGCAATTTGGCGTTTCTCATCTTCAGTAGGATAAGGATGCTGAAATATATAAATCTACTAAAATGAATGCTTTCCAGTTCAAAACTCACATCAAAATAAAATGTATGCATATAAATACAATAAATAAGTAAACACAAAACTAATAGGGTACTATAGATAACATTTCTAAAACAACTATGAATTATATAATATTTGAAGCTAAAATACAACAATCTTATTTGAGATTATACAATGCACATTATAGTGTATACTCAGTTTACCCTGAAACAAAATAGGCATATCTAAATTGATTACATTATGAAGCTATCTTGTATGTTACACCATTAAAAAATCAAGCAAGGTAAGCATGTTACTTTTCAGGGTAAGCAAAGTTTCTAGATACATTTTTTTAAAATAATTGTGACTATGTGAAATGCGGTATTTGAAATACAATATTTTAGCTCTTAATTCGATAAAATACCTTAGTTATCTAGAAAAGAAAATTTTCATTAGAATAAATGATCAGGAAAAAGTAAACTATTGATATTTTATTCAAACGTTGAGTGCCATGACAAAGCTATATGATGTACATAAATATAAAAGATATGTTACATATATAAATTAATTACTTTCATAAATATTATAGTGTAATAGTATAACAAAAGTGTTTTTTGCATAACATATGGTGATAGATGGAAAACCAGCTAAATCTTCTAAACCAGTAAAATAATATGGGTCGAGATGTAAAATTCAAACTGTTGTAAGCAACATAGTTTATGAACACAAACATGGGATTATAATCTGTTATAGTTTACAGGTCAAAGGCCTTGTTATTAATCAAAGTTAAATAAATACTACCATATTGGCCCAAATATTATATGACCCTTAAGTTTTGAGGTGTTCTACATGAAAAATAAATGGTCTCTAATATAATATGACCTGACATTATGACAGTAACAGAGTTAAAAACTTAACAACTTTGAAACATTTCTTTTAAAGTAAAATTTAAGTGAGAATAAAATTACCTTAATAATTATTTAAAGCTACCAGCTCAATTGCAGATCTGCAATAGATAATTTTTTAACAGTAACAAAGCACAAACTAACACTGACCTACCAAATTAACAGTTAATTGACATTGAATGGTAGAAGCATTAAACACGCTGTTCCAGCCAGACTGGCGATATTGAAGGTGGGAGGAGGGGAGTGACTGGGGGGGAATCCTCTCCGTTTTGACCTAAGTTTCCAGCCTGCCAATACAGTGACTCTCTCTCTTTGTTTTGCAGTTGAGTCTATAAATAGAAACTCCCGCCCACTGGCTGGCTTGTACAGTCCCAGCATGCTACAAAATAGACCTATGTAGGAATCTGCTGTTGTTTTCAGTGAAAAATGTTAGTCTGCCCACATAATATGAGTACAGTTTTCGGAAGGACATTTTTAGGGGGAAAACATCACATTATATTCAGGCAAATACAGTACCTAAACATTTGAGTATATATGCCAATCTAATACATTTTTAGACTCATCATAATATTTGGTATTTTAACAAAATATAAAAACCACACATTTAGCATACAATATTTTCACGATTTGAAAATTCTTGGGTTTTTCAAGTTATGAAATATATGGTTTCAAGCACATGGATGTTGAGAAAGCAAATAAAAGTATACTCAGGTAAACTAAAATAAGTTTATTAAAAATGTTAATTTATGGTGTTCACTACTAAATTTTTAATGTGTGGGTACTGTCTTGGCTTAAAATGAATATAGGAAAAACTCAATAAATCAAATTAACTGTTTTAAGTGAAAGATTTTTTATTTATTTTAGATATTAATCATGTACTTTCTGAACAAAGCGATTATATCGAGTTTAAACCCACAATCATCGGGTTCTGAGGTAGCACTTTACCCCAAAGCCACCAAGGTCGAATTAAGTTTAAGATAATTATCCTATTTCACATAGCCATTATGTAAGTAAGTATGTATGTGCGTGGCATGAAAGGAATCAGCGTTTTTTTTTCTTTAAACATTTTATTTGACTAATTCTTGCTAAGAATGTTATGACTTGTCTTTGATCTGAAAGAAGAATAACCAAGCATATTCAAGACCTTGCTTTTGACAGATATACACACTGCCCTAAGATCATATTTATTCTAGAATAATTTTTGTTTCATGTTTAAGTACTACAAATGTAATATTGTAAGTAATTTTATAGTAGATATATGTAATGTGTTTAAAATAAATGTGTAGATTAATATTACTTTCAAATGAAAAAGTACCGACCAAAATAGCGCTCAGTGACCAAATTTCTAGTAAACCACCAAAAGAGGTTTCTTGTGTAAACATAATATCAATATAGTAAAATAAACAAGGCTATAATTTGCAACATAAATTCTACAATAGATAAGATATTTTTATATATTTACTAAGTTGGTTAGCTAACAATGATTTTGTATTTAGTTGATGACTTAGTTTTTTAAAGAGTAGTCTGTCATGTATCAATAGAAATTTATTTTTAAATCTGTTTGATTTAATTTTATGACCAAAAATATTGCTAATTAAATATGAAAATAATAAAATGTGGCATATTTACTTGTATTTATAGAAACTTTCATATTATCACAATGAAAAATACTAGCAAGCTTTTAACCGCTATATTTGTAAAATATATTGTTTCAAAAAATAATTCAAGTGCTTTGTGCTGGGCTAGGATTGAAAAATTAATTATAGTTAAGTCATTTGACTTTATTTTTACCACAAATACTAGTATTCAACTATTGTTAGTTGTCAAAAGCTAAAGGCAGTGCCTAACACCATTGAATTGTTACTAGGACTATTTTGTTTAGGAAAAATACTATAATTTCTGAAATTATAAATTCATATTTCTAAAAAAATCATTTAAAAAAATTAGGGACCTTACACAATATTTGCATCATTACATAAAACTGTTTAACACATTTGTTAAAGTTAGAGACTTTGGCAGAAAAACTTCATTATAATTACCAATGTGGTTGATATAACCAAGGAAAATGTGAAATGTTTTTAACAAAATTTGTTCTAGAACTCTGAATGGATACATCACAGGATACATCATTTATGCTTATTTGGATTTAACTTAAGCAACTACAGGCAGCGCCTGTAGCCGGTTGCGATTATTCCTTCAATATAAAATGTCACAGTATTTATTATGAGTATGTTCCATAGATAGTAAAAATTATATATAATCGAGGAAAACAGTATGACAGAATTTTATGTTTTTTGCATTGTGGCTTGCTACCTGTTCGGGTTATACACTTATGTACTAATAATTAAGCTAATGGTTTAAGGATTTGACAGGTTATATTAATTATAGAAAGTGTACCCATATTTGTGTGGCGAGTGGAAAAAATCACCTTCTGTACACCTGACTGAGATTTGAATCGCAATATTCCCACTATCAGTAGTCTATTCTACTGCAAGAGTAGCTTCTTAGACTATGCTGCCACCGAAGTGAGAGAAATTGTTTGAAATTTGGATAAGAATTATTTTAAATTCCAGAGGTTTTTTTTTAATTCCTGGACACAAATAATTCCATTATAGTTCTTGATTTTTCCAGCCTTACAAATCTGAAAATATCCTTGAAACAAGATCCACCATAAAAAATCACAACAATGTAGAGGAATGCTCAAATCTAACATATTACAAAAATACCTAGCTACGTTAAATAGGTCAAGTTGTAAATTTGGAGTAGAGGTTCAAGTATCTTTTGACATTATATCAAACCAAATTAAGATGGTGTTTCGGAAAAATTGAAATGTGTGTATGTGTATGTGTATGTGTATGTGTATGTGTATGTGTATGTGTATGTGTATATATATATATATATATATGAAGATAAAAAAATCCGTTAAAAAATATTTTTGACTTATAAAGAGAGTAAAAGTACTTTCAAGATCTAGGTGATTATGTTTCTTTGAACACTTTATTTAATCACCAAAATATTGACAACAAGCTGTTAAATAAATTGAAGTTATGCAATATAGATAAGAAAAATTAGATATTAAAAAAAATTCTTTACAAAGTTTTTATTGAAATAAACAGAAGCTGTAATTAAATACAAAGATGAAAAATAGTACAATATAAAATAGTTAACAAGATTTTTATTGCTTCCAACAACTCTATCCTAAAAATATTTCTAACATTAATAACAGGCCCCTACAAGAAATTTGTGCATTGCACCATATAAAATAAAACTGAAAAATTGACCTAAAAAAATATGTTTCCGTAAGGAAAATTTTTAAAAGTTTGGAATTTAGAAATTGGTTTTCTAAAATAATAAAATATTTGCTAAACAAAATATACTAGTTCTTAAACAAAGGGTGATGTAGACTGGAAAACCAAAGTAGAAATGTGGAGAAAAATATTTTTTTTAGAAAACATAACATAAAACAGACACATTAACACACATAACTAACATAAACAGAGACGTTTGAGAGTTAATTATGGGATTACCACTAAATGTTGAAATAGCCAGGAACGCATTACACTAGTAGCCAGTTTAGGAAGGACACCACGCTTCTGTTTCTTCTTGTCTCTAAGGAAATCATCATCATCATCCATGGAGCCAGGAGTGGTCGGTGCAGGTGACAGTTGACCTGAACAGAAATAAAAATTTATTTAAAAGAAAAAGGCAGATAGGTTACTTATGAGTAGAGACATGCCAAAGGTGAGGTTATTTCTAGGGGAAAAGTGGTGTTATTTTTCTCAAAAAGCGATGGAACTTTATGCTGAAAGCAAAATTATTTACATAAATACGAGTCGAATTATTCATTTAAAAAATTAGGAATAGGTCCAGATAACAGTAGCACACTTCTAGATACACAAAAATGTATACACCAACATTAGGTTACTAGCATATTATGGTGAATACACAGTGATGTTTAATTTCATTCCCATAAAGTAATAAATGGCTTCATTATTAATCAAAGAGGTGCTATTGTATTATGGACATGTTACAAAATGAGTACTGTATTTATTATTTATTTCCCCACGCCAAGTTAACTGTGAAATAAACTTGTCTAAAATTGTTAACTATACTAACTCTCAAATGAAAACCTTGCCATCGAGGCCAGATTATTTTCTTTAAGGTTCGTTGCTTATTCAGTCAGAACATAGTTGTAAGTCACAAGAAATATTTGAGTCAACTTTTGCACATGGTAATTAAACTGCCTCCTCACATGTCTTTTGCCAATTTATGTGACAAATCCTCTCCTTCTTGGATGTGTTCAACAGAGTGATTACCTATGACTGGCGTTTGGTAGGCCTACTTGACCAAATTTTAGAATCTTTCCTCTTTATGTTTTGACCAATGTATTGTGTTTCACGCAGGAATACCTGTGGTCCCATGATACAGTAGCGTTGCAGAACTTTGATAAAACTGTCTACATTTTTCATTCAAATTCTGTATTTAACTATTTATTGACATATTCAGGGAGAAATCAAATATAAATATGCACCAAACATTTCACACTTAGTAATGTCAAACTCAATATCTAAACTCTTGATTTTTACAAATATCAACATCGAAATAATCGATTGCCAATTTATATTTACACTAAACATGACAACCTGTAGAAACGCCCATATTATATATTAATGTCCTTGCTTGGACCTAGCTTGAAATCTTTTAAAGGCTAAAAAAAATAACCGGGCAATCAAAATTTAAGTATCTTAATAGGTAAAAGTAGAAATAATGATGTTATCCTATAAAAAAAACTAGATCTTTATGAAAACTCATATATCCTGTGATCCATTTTATAACTTTTAAGTCCGGAAAAACAGAAATGATCCATATACACAGCAGCTTGTCATAGCACTTTCGCCAGTGTTACCACATTGAAAATTATCTGGCATGATGTATTTGCCACATTACAAAGAAATTATGTTTATTTAGAAAAAAAACTTAAATTTGTGTTATTTGTGTGAAAACAATATAATCTGCTTAAAAATACGCATTATCGCAAATAGGAATTTTGCATGTCCCTAACAAAGAGTGGTTCGGTGTTCATTTGAATCAGAAAGTTTTAAGTACTAAACAATGGAGCTTATGAGTGAATAAAAAGATATTGTGTACGCTTTTAAAAATAAGTATTTACGTTTGACAGTGGCATAGCTAACATTGTGCATTAAAGGAGATTGAAAAAATAGAATCAGCAGTCTCACCTTATATCTCCATAAATATTATCTCTAGCTGACAGTTTAGTGGATATTATATTTATCGCTGGTTTTTGTGCATACGACATGAATATTTTATGAAAACCGTAATCTTCTCGCGTCAACCCGTTATTATTTAAATGCACAATCCCCCCATCCCTGTCACAAGCACTTGACAGCAATAATTGTCAAAATATTGAGAGTAACTTCTTTTCGGAGTTAATAGCAATACCTCTTCTGTGGGGGAAGAGGAGCAGGAATCAAAGTTGTAAATGACAGCTAGAAAAAATGCATTTGCTTCAAGGTGTTGTTAGTCTCAAAACGGGAAGTGAAAGAGAAAATAATCATTTCTCCGTGTAAGAAACACTTTTTTCAGTTTTATCACTTTGGAAGTTTTTTTAACTTAAAATAGCAAATAAGCCTTTGCGATTTATTTTCATCAACTTTCTAGTAGAATATTTGGGGAGGCAGTCTTATAGTCTACCCCAGGCCCCTGCTGTTTGGACATAGTGTACAACTTATTAGAAAAGTATTTTTCCTTTATCAAATAGAAGAATGCAATATTCTTTCCACAGTGAAATGAGTAGCACAGTTCAAAACTTCCCTACCCCCACAAGTAAAGAAAGATTACTGAGCACAAAATATTATACTTCCTATTGAGCCAAGATACTGTTATTTATATACGTTTTCCTCTCCAGGATTTTTTTAATTATTATTATATCCCTTGTTATAGTTGCGTGAATTTTTCCCGAATGCTTAGTTACCCCATCTCTGAGTATAGTTCTTTGATTTTTTTTTAGCACTACATCTTAATATTATTATAATTATTAGCACCGCGTCTTACTACCCGTTCGGGTTATACGCACATACGCTAATGTGTAATGGTAGGGTGATTGTGAGATGAAATGG
>CABEEJ010001939.1:0-85279 GCA_901482245.1 Timema douglasi
TTCTCTAGTAGATACGTTTAGTTTAATATTCTGCATGTAATGATATAAACAGTTCTTTAATATTGGCGTTTGAATAGAAACTTTCTAAATTAATATAAAAGGTAATTTTTAGATTCCGCGATTCCTACAGAAAATATAAAATAACTTTATAGAATATTATGCGTAGGAAATTATGTTAAACGTATCTGTTGAAGAATTATTTTATTAATATTGCACCAAAATTTATTCAGAAGTACCTGGTTCGATCCATGGTGCTTCCATATTTTCTGTGAAAAAGTATCAGATCTGGTCTAGAAAACTGAGATTAATGGCCGAAGGGTTCATTCTTCTGACCACATTACAACCGATATCCACAGAAGTTGGCATTATCTTCACCAACAGATGGCGTATACTCAGTCTATATGGATCAATAATTGCGGACTGACGTCATGGAGTATTTAACAAGATATATTTGGTCATAGGAACCGCAAAAATATATTTATATTGACTAGTGCTTCGTTCTAGCACACCTTAAATTCAGTTATTAGAAGATAAAAGTGATTTTTTTTATTTAGCATCGCATCTTACTACCCGACTGGATTATACAAGTACTAATTATGCTACTGGATTAAGAATTGGTAAGGTTGAATTAGAGGAAGTGAGCCCGCATTTGCGTGGAGGGAGAGTGGTAAACTATTTAGGGAAACAAACCTGGTTCACCCGACCGAGATTCGAACCTCGATCTTCCCGTCCTCAGTAGTCTAGCTCAACACGACGAGAGCGTTAGCTAACTACGCCACCTAGGCGGGTATTAATTGAAATTAATATAAGCACAATATATGGTTTTACAGCTTGAAAAAACACACGCAGTAGTGGGTACCAATATTATGGTGCCGGGGTCATCCATTTCAGTTTCTCGACAAATGGAAAGTCGGGGTTCAGATTACTGTCGGAAATACTAAGGCACTTTTTCGTAAATTGTTTTTTTCTTCCTCTCCGAGCAAATGCGAGTACATCCTACTAATATATTATTTTTAAATGAGTTGGTGTCTGCTAACCCAAAACCCACTACACCGATAGTTCAGAAATTTCGCATGGACATAGACCGGACGTCCGGTAGGCATATAATGCCAGTTAAAATTTACATCCGACATTTATTTCACGATGTTAGCTACAAAACACTACTTTTTAATAGTTTCATATACATGAGGTTAGTTTAATAGTTATATATATACTGTTTAATAGTTTTACAGATATACATATATAAGGTTAGCTTAATAGTTTGTACATAGAGTTATTTTAATAATTATAGGCCTCTATATGGTTACTTTAATAGTTTATACATAAGGTTAGTTTAATAATAATATACATATAAGGTTAGTTTAAGGTTAGTTTTATATGTAAGGTTAGTTGAATAGTTACTTATTTATATATAGATCTATATATAATCGTTATGATACTTATATAATCATGTATATATGTGTATAAAAAAAATTAAACTTTATTAATTAATTAACCTATACATTCAACTAACTTTGTGGAACAGTATTATGATACATTTTTAGCTTGCACCTACAATTTGATCAATTATTTATAGAAATATATTATTTAACTGTAGCGTGTTTAAAAAAACATTCTTATAAATAATTTGGGAGGGTGGCCCGCGGGTGTAACCCGTTAACCGGGGGTGTGCATCCACTCTGTAACTGGATATTTCTCAAGATTGCGATAGAGAGCGCGTAACTTATGGACAAATAAAACCTTTTTCTTCAGCCTATCACGAGAGAGGAAGCATCGTTCAAAATCTGAGGCGAAAAAAGTGTATGTATAATTATTGTTAATGGAAAATTAGGTTATGTTCATAGCCTTCAACAAGAACATCATTTATCCTTAGTTAGTTTTTGCACCAAGTCTTTATTTAACCCAACACGTCTTAGCACCCGTTATAGCTACATTAATTGAGAAACCGGAATAGGAATGAAAAAGGTAGAGCTTTAGAGGGAATGTACCCAGATTTTCGTAGAGGAAGAGTGGAAAACCATTTAGGAAAACTCGCCCTATCCACCCAACCACGATTCGAACCCCGATATTCTTTCACCGGCAATCCAGTCTAACACGAGAGTGATACTTTATTCCATGTGACAACCGATTTGAGCTATTAACGGACCACATGGGTGGTCACATGTTTTAAGGTTTCAATACATGTGTGTGTTTATGTATGCATAATTGTTTATTTTAACGGCGACATTCTTTAATCGTGGTTAGTCATGTTTGGGACCTCCTGAGTGTGTAGAAGTTTTGTGACTACTAGGGAAATATATGATCATGACGCAACAGATGTGATGAGAAATAGACTCATTATAGTGGTCTTAAACTCCCATTTATGATCTTTTTTATTATGTTTTTATTCAAGCTCTGCTATTCTTAATATAATTCAAATTTAAGATATAGTAACTTAGATTGCACTTCGGTTTGATGCAACCAATCACTCATTGATTGAGTAGAGACACATTTCCCCTAAAATTACTGACTAAACAAATTATAGGCACAAAAGGTAATCAAACCAGTGTCTTTTCCAATAGGGGTTATAAGCTAGAACGTGCCTTTGAAAGACCAGTAAACATGAAGCTAGATATAGCATGTTATTGCACGAGGGACCTACTGAGTACTATTCGTCACATCTGATTCTCTCACCCCTTCCCCTCCTTACCAACACGCCCCTAACACCTTCTCCCCCACTGTCACTCCCGGCGTAAACTGCGCCCTACAGGAATCGGGGATGAAATAAAGTTTGACGCGCGGGTGAAGCGACGCCTCCTCTTGCCCATTGTAATTATCACGGGACGGACGCAGCATCTTCGCCGTATAAAAGAGTGGGGGGTTCACGCAACGGCCCTAAAAACCCGGCACCCGCCACCAGCAGACGCCACTCACTCCGACGCAACCAACACGGACGCACTTCCGTCGAACTCTCTTCCACCAACTCCAGCTTCAGGCTCCGGTTCGTTTCGCAGTGGACTCTTTACTCATATAGAAGTTTTTAAACTCATTCATAAAACAGATAATAAGTTTAACTAGATTTTTTTTAAAATATAAAACCGTTCAGTTGGTCCTGAAAAACCGGAAAGTTGTTCATCGATCTACCTTTCTTATTGTTACTCTCTCAAGGTAAGTGGGAATGGACCAACGCCTAGCGTCTATCTTTATTTTGCGTCTGTTAGATTTGTATTCTATTTTTTCGACGAGCAGGCATCTCATCTGGTTTGCTGGTGAAGTTAAGGCTGATCTTTAAATCCTGGTCAAGTACTGGTCAAGTATAGTAGAGTGAACTATCTCTCGTTTTTCCTCCATGTAAATGCAGTCACATTTAATCACAGAGTCTACTTTCCTTTTCCTTACCCCATGAGAGTAAACAAGCAAATGTAGCAGAAGGACAGGAATAAGTGAAGAACGAACGATTGTTTAACTTATTATGCTACTTTTATTTAGCTTTTATCTAAGAAATACTAAATAGGGGTCAGTAAAATATTTCACCAATTTGTTGAAGAGTAGATCCTTTTAAAAATTAAAGTACAATAAAACTAAGCCCAACCTAAGGGATTATAGATATTAACTCCTGGTTTACAGCCAGGGTCTGGGACTAAGTAGTCTAGGGTCTGTGGTTCTTTCCTAAATGGTGTTAAAACGAAGATGTTTACTATTTTAATATGAGTTCATCCTGTAGTTCAAATATTGTAGGATTTTGGTACAAAGTAACTTTTAGCAAATAGAAAAAATTTTTTTTTTTGCAATCAGCAATAGTTAAAATTTTCTATATTATAAGTGTCATTTTATGGGCATTGCCGTTTTTTTGATCAAAAAGGAAAGCTTCTGTTTCCATATGAATACGTGAAAGTATAGCTGGTTGTTTTTACTATAAAAAATAAACTCTACTACTTAATAAGGTGATAGGACTGGATGTGTAGTGTATAAAACGGACAAAATTATTTAATATGTAGTATTAAGGTAGTATTAAACTGTCAAATTTATTAAGTAAATGAAAAATATGTGATAGAAGATCTGAGGCTATCTTTTATTAATTATTATGTACTATTATAATACATCTAATTTTTTTACAAATGCTTACGATAGACGTAGGAAAATATGAATTAACAGCTGTCTCATATAAGAAATTGAAATAAAATATATTTATGAGTGTTCCGTGAATCTTTAAAAATAAATCGTCACACGTTCCTTCGTTATTTTTATTTTTTTAGCAGCACGTCCTACTACCTGTTTGGGTTGTACGCTTATGTACTAATTGTGCTAATGGTTTTATGAATGGGGAGGGCTATATTTATAGGAAGAATACCCACATTTGCGTGGAGGAAGAGTGGAAAACCACCCTCAGTACACCCGATGGAGATTCGAACCTAGATATCCCATCATCGGCAGTCTTAGTCTACTGCGAGAGTGGTGCCTTAGACCATGCGACCACCAAAGTGGGTCCTTCCTTAATTAAAATGAAACGCACACACTTAATACATAATTATTTAAATGTGAGTTTTGTGTCACTAAAGAAAACATTCTGTTTATACACTGAACAATTACATTTTTTACTGATTATAATTTTGCCAATATTCTTTGATTAAACTCTAGTGCATGTTAAAAAATGTGAAATTTTTAAAAGCTATTTGTAAAATATATTATTTTATAAAATGTCCTTGATGGGTCGTCAAACTTAGATATAATTTATTTAATTAAATACCTTTTCTAACCTAAATATGACAATGTAATAGCGTCCTTTTGAGTATTGTCGTTTGTTAAATTAATTTGTAAGTTGCAGTGTTCAAATAATATGTGTATTTAGATTCGTCTTATTATTTGGGTATTGCAATCTCTAGAGCTAGGGTTGGAGGGATAGTAATAAAATGTATGTAGTTCTAGGTTAAGTTAGTTAAGACTTACGTTGATATAACTTTCCTTAGGTGTTAAATACTCAATCAAAATAAATAAAGGCTCTGTTGGTCACAGAGCAGGGTGAGAACTCCCGCCTTGACTGATGCTCCATTTTCTAGCCTCCCATCTCTCTCACCCACGGACCCGCATGTGGTCAAGATCGTTTAGGTGGTGGGTTTCAAGCATTTACTAATTTTGGTTCGAATCCCGGGGTAGATCATTGGTACGTGGATTTTTGTTATTAGTAACATAATGTTGTATATTACTGAATTAGAATCTTTGACACAACAGAAGTTGTGAAATTCGCCATAAATCTTTGGATGAAAGGAGTTGTAATCACAACGGGGGGAAATACCAACCCTATCTCACCTTGTCTAGAAATGAACCCTAACCTTCCAAGTAAGGGTCAAGCATGATAACAGCCATGAGCATAGCAGATGAGAAATTTTATAATGTAGATAAAAAGCTGTCATTATATTCCTGTTCCATCCTTGTTAGATATACAAATGTTGATATCACCACGTGAAGAAAATTAAACTCTATTTTTGAACAAAAGCAATATCTTATTTATGTGACCCCAAAAATATGTCGTCATAAAAACTAAAAAAACTTTTTTCTCCCTTTCCTTACAGCCCCACCTTAAGCTACCTGTACCAAGATATTTAGCCGCCATATTACAACTCCAGTCATATTACTATCACACAAGGAGTAATTTCACTAATTTTAATAGTCAAAAGTGATTGTAACAGGAGTTTATTTGCTAATATCATGGGGACATCTAATAACCAGCATTTTCAAATTAAATTTACCGCCCTCTTTTCATACCGACAGATGTGTATGATAAGATAATAACATAATACACTATCGTGGTTTGACTTACAAATTATATTAGTGATGTGTAGCAGATTAGTAATTCGAATATGTTCTCTTATACTAGCCTTGCTTGATGTTTTTATCTGTGGTTCATGAAAACGTAAAGATAAATATGTGTAAAGTTGGTATATGGAGATTTAAAAAAAAAAGATGTAAGTACTCTCTCTAACCGCCAAACGGACGAGCTCGAAAGTTACGATTTAAAATAGTAGTGTAAGGGACGCGAGAATAATTAAGTATTTTTGTAGTTTTTATAGCAACACTTTTTTTTTTGGCCAAAGGAAATTAAATATTTATCTAGTAGAAACATTTGGTTTGATTTTTTTTCATATGGGGATTTCAAAAGTTGTTGAATAACTGTCAAGAGTGTCCTGGAATTCAATGACAACATTTTCCTCTTCATTTAAAAAGTTTATCATCTAATGCCGCTACGATCATGATGGATATTCAACAACTGTCGATATCAACATGTGAAGAAAACTAATCTCTATTCTTCTATTGGAGCAATATTTTATTTATTTTGGCCTTAAAATATATTTTTCTATAATAACTGTACAACCACTTACCTTTTCTTTCGTCCCCTACCCTCCCTAACCCTAGGCTGGTGAGCAAAAATGAGGCAAAGTATTGTGTGAGTGCTATAAAGATGTTATTCTTTATACCAGGGATAGAGAACATACGACCTTTTGAGGCCTTTTTGAATATGTGCTCATTTCTTTATCTTCATTGTTTATAAATGATACATTCTCAAACGGCATGTGTTTTAATCAATTTCAATTTAAGAAATCGTTATTTTAATATATTAATTAAAAAATTAATTACTTATTTATATTTACAGTATAATTTTCATAAGAAGGGCAGTTTATTTTAGCACCACGTCTTACTACCCGTTCAGGTTATACGTTTATGTACTTATTACACTAATGGTTTGAGCGATTAATAAGGCTATATTTAGACATAGTGTACCCACATTTGCATGGAGAGAGAGTGTGGGAAACCATCCTCAGTACACTTGACCGAGATTCTAACCTTGATCTGCCAATAATCGGTAGTCTACTCTACTCTGAGAGTATGGCCTTAGACCATGTGGCCACCGAAACGGGTAATAAGTACAGTTAAAAAAATACAAACGTTTTGTGGTCAATATTGACAAGGTTTTACTATATTTTACAGTATTATTAGTGCTATTTTATTGGTATTTATAATATCTATCACAAGTGTCATTTGCAGATTATGTGAATTGACGTATGAATACGTGAAAGTAGACCTAGTAACGTTTATAGCTCTCTTCTTACGAAAACTTGACTTTATGAAGGCACCTATTTTAAATTTTGCTAAATTTTACTATACATGAAGTGTGTGACCTTGTGAGGATAGGACATGCGGTCTTCCAGTGATAAAAGGTTCCCTTAGACCACCATTGACAGGGAGATCAGAGTTAGAATACCGGTCAGGTGCAATGAGGGTGAATTTTACAAAATGTATTTTTCACTCTCCCTCCCCGCGATTGCGGGTACACTTCCTTTAAATGCAACCTTCTTCATCCCTAATTCATTAAGATAATTAATATATATGCGTATAGCCTTAGCAAGTAATAAGACGCTGTGCTAAAATATATCAAATCAATATGTTTGTATTATGAATGTGCGGAACGCCAGGCCTCCACCGTGGTTCGGATTACACGTTAAACTGTAGGTACTTCATTTCATATCACAATCACCCTACCATTACACATTAGCGTAAGTGCGTATAACCCGAACGGGTAGTAATAATAATAATAATAATAATATGTTTGTACTGTAGAAATCTTTTATTTATTTTAGTCAAAAAATTGTTTTGCTATAAAAACTTCAAAAACACTAGCCCTTTTCTCACGTCCCCTTCCATCCCACTTTAAGCTCCCCTCACGCTCCAACTTACCCTCTTGAGGGGCGGGGCTTGGGGGGTGGGGAAATGAGCATGTGTTTCTCTTATAAAGCAAGCTTTCTCACTAAAACCACACTAACACTAATTCCAAATTCTTGCATACCCCCCTGTAACTTCACTAGTATTAAAACAACGCTAACCCTCGTTCTTGCTTACTGCCCCTAGCTATGAGGCATATCCGTTTATAAATCTGAACCCAGTCTTTACTCCCTCACCCAGTTTTTTATTTATCAGGAAATTGTTAAGGACACATATATGGTATACTCCATTCACGGAAGGAATTACTCTCTGAAAGGTCTTTTTTCCTACCAATATCCTAATATATAATATATTCCTGGTAGAGAAAAGGGCCTTTCAGAAAACAATTCCTACGGTGAACGGACTAATATTACTCTAATGGGGTATGGATGAGGAAGGAAGTATTTTATATCTAATACACCCACATTTGCCTGGAAGGAATATGTTAGACCATTTATAAAAAAATAACACCCTCAGCAGACCCTACCGGGATTCACACCCTGATCTCCCCACGATCAGCAGGCCAGTCTAACACAAGGGTGACGCTTAAAAACCATTCGGTCACTGAAGTGGGTTTCCCTCAGTTGTATTGCTTAATGCTTTACTGTTTTTGAGCTGATTGTTATTCACAATCTTGTTGCTCATGTGTGTAGCTTAGCAGCCAGGGTGGCAGAATATAAGTATGTGAGGCCTTGGTTTGATTCCAGACAGTGTTAATCGTACACGGATTCATCCTGCTATCAAATAAGCAGCTTATGTTCTCTATCATTACCTAAGAGTGATTCAAAGTTGATTATTAAGAGGGAGTGAGTCATAGTTAACTATAAGGTCAACAAGCGTTTAACGAACTTGTAATAAAACAAATAATAAACCTATACCTTATTTTTTGTTGGAAGAATAGTCTAGAAAATTCAAACATATTTATTTTCAATAAACATTTTATATTTGTGTTATTTTATGTATTGATAATATCTATCTAAAGGGACAGTAACATGACTGGATGTATTAATGTATTAAAATAGTTTTAGTAACTACCAGATACTGTTCTTCCTAGGAAAATCAGCCTATAACTACGGCTGGGACTACCATACCCCCAATAGTCGTGTTTATCTGACCTTTATAGCTTTTGAACTAACTAACAGATTTTGACCAAACTTTATAAACACATAGAAACCCCAAGAGGGTAGCTAGAGCTTACCTTACCTCACCTCGAAATTTTGAAACGGTCTCATGGGCGTCGTATCTTACCATTATATATAATTTGATTATGTTTTGTTCTATGGAAGCAATAAAAAGTTTGGTTTACACTCATAAATGTTGGCATTAAGTTGCAAACTATTTAAAAAAAATGTTTTAGAGGTCTGAACAATATTTTGATGTGTATACAAACGTTATATATATTTACAAATGGTATAGATATACAAATATATATATGTGTGTGTGTGTGTGTGTGTGTGTGCGTGTTAAGGTTTCACGTTATTTTCATATTACTACCCGTTCTGGATACATGCAATATTGGGTATAGTTTAGAGGAAATTCACTCACACTTTCGTGGGGTGCAAAATGGGGAAAAGTTTAGGAAAAAACAGCTCAGTAAACCAAGCCTGCGATCGAACCTCGACCTCCCAGTCACCGTAAATTCGTACAAGACAATACTGAAACCTCTTTTCCTCGTGCTGACCGTAAAGGGTGGATTTTAGAATTTGAATAACTTGAACAAAACGACTTTCTCGTTTTACCTCTTTGCTTCGGACCTTTTTTTTATTTATTTAAAAAAAAAAGTATTTTGTATATGCTATGGTTCACCTCGAGTCACATCTTCAAGTTAATTCCTTTTTTGATCAAACAGGGGATTTCAACACGTCGCATTAACTTCAACTTCCTTACGAGACTTATCTCGCACGACATCTTAGAGAGAAGATCAGGTGGAAGTAATACAAAAATGAAAAAAGTTTGAAAGTATTTCAGTTCGACATGATTACATTATAAATAAAAATGTATTTTTCCTTATAAACTTGTTTATTTAGTTTTAAAAAAAATGAGAAGCTTATTACAAACAACCAAATTCGGCGCGCGATACGAACTTTTAAATAAAATATTTACCTTTATAATGTGAATCTTTCTTCGTTCGTATTTGTAGGATATTTTTAAAATAGCCATCACATACATATCTGATTACCTTAGCATTCATCCAATAATAATTTAAACAAATAATAATATGATATTAATATTTAGAACCACGTCTTACTACCCGTTTGGGTTATACGCTTTAAGTACTAATTACTCTAATGGACTAGGAATTGGAAAGGATGAATTAGAGGAAGTGAACCCGCATTTGCGTGGAGGGAGAGTGGAAAACCTTTTAGGAAAATCCACCCCCCAGTTCACCCGACCGATATTCGAACCTCGATCTACTCGTCCTCAGCAGTCGAGTTCGACACGACAAGCGCGTTAGCCAACTACGCCACCGAGGCGGGTAACAAATAATCCCACTTGGGTGGTCGAATGATCTATAACGTCACTCTTACAACACACTGTACTGCCAATGATGGGGGTGCGGGGATACTGGGGCTCAAATCTTGTTTTGTTGTACTTGAGGTGTTTAATCCTAGGACACCTGGGTTATAATCGTGGTAACAGTCATGTATTGATAATGGTTTACCCCTAATGTTTTCCCCCTCCCCATTCACGCAACTGCGAGTACCCTCAATTTAAATTAAACCTTCATAATCCATAGAAAATTATCGTAAGAATAGATGCGTACAACCCGAACGGGTACTAAGTGGCAGTGTTATTTAAATAAATTAAAACTAATAAAATCATTAGATCAGTTTTAGAGGAAATTACCTTTTATTTTTGAGTAAACTGGACGTTAGAAAGTCTGGATTATAATCCTAGCCTGGTGCACTGATGGGGGCTTTCCAAACATGATTTATCACTGTGGTTTTATCATCTCCCTCCACGCAAATACAGGCTCACTCCCAGTATTATTCCCTTTTTATTAACGAGCAGTTAATAGCTTGTGAGTTTAACGTAGGTACAATTTAAAAAATAATATTGACCACTTTGTTGATTGAATGGTCAATGATGTCGTTCTCGCAATAGACTGGACTGCCAATGACTGGGAGATCAGGGTTTTAATCTCAGGCGAGCATTTTGAGGGTAGTTCTCCCTAAATGGTTTTACACTCTACCGCCATGCCCCTGCAGGTACAAGTCATCTAAATTAAACCTTATTCATTAAAGTAGTTAGTACATATGCTTATAATCCGAACAGGTAGTAAGACACAAAGCTTTATACATTATATATGGAGTGAGAGAGAGATAGTATTGGGTTTATCTATCTATATGTTATATAAAATTAAGATTTTGTGGGTCTCTCATGAGTGTTGTGAAATATCTAGTGCACGGAGTGGTCTAAAATTTAAATCTTACCAGAATCTATGCACGAACATTTGCACCTCAAAGCTGGAATTTTCAAATTTTGACTATAGTTTTTTAAATTAATTAAATAAATAAAATATAAAAATAATACTAACGCTGCGAAAGAGCTTAAGTACTACATTTCATACAATTGTGCAGTGTGGATTTTGGTAGCCCTGTAAAAAAACAAGTTCCCCTGGAACCTGATTTTTTTAAATTTAGGTTTACCAATTTTACGCTTTTTAAAATATCTAATAGAATTTAATTTTTACTCTTTCAACCCTATTTGTCATTTTTACACTGTTCACACCTTTTTACCCATTTTACCCTATATTCGGGGATAAACCATATAATTATTAATGTAAACAGATATAGATAAAGGTAAAAAGTCTAAAAATGTTAAAAAGAGTAAATAGCATATCTAATAAAAAAGGACAATAATGCCAAAAGGGTAAAACCATTTAAAATGTTCATAAAGGACTAAAATGTCAAACTTGCCAATAAGTGCATAAAAAGGCATAATTGAGCAAAAATTGTAAAGAGGGAAAAAAGTAAATCTAATAAAAAAGGTGTAAGAATAAACTTAATAAATTAAAAGATTTATTTTATTACACATCACTTACAGCCCAATATAGCCTATATATAGCACAATAAAAAAGAATCTCGTATTTATACGGAACGATTACATTATTCTAATCCCACTTTACTCACGGAGAATATTCACCTCTTTACGTGGCCTCAAAATAAATTCGTGTTACAGCTGTAATGGTTATTAAAAGAAATAAATCCTTGAATTGAATGTTCAGTTCGTATCGGGCTACGTTTTCTGGCCAATGGTTTAAATCGGTACTTAAAGTTAAATTTGAGCTAAAGCGGACAGAATCAACTGTATGATCAATGCTGTTGCGAATGGCTTAGGGACGGACTCGCTTTTATGATTTTCAAACCTTCCACTTGATTTTCATTACAATCGTACCTTATTTATCAACGAAATCAGATCAAAACTGTAAGAGGCCATATCTATGGAACAAGAGGGATATAACACATTTTCTTCTTAGAATAAACTAGTGAAACACTGCTAGCATTTCTCGGAACAAAAAGGTACAAAACCCCATCAGTAGCCGAACGGTTTAAGGCGTCACTTTCGTGCTTGACTGCCCTGCTGCTGCTGATGATGATGATGAGATTGGGGTTTGAATCCCAGCTGGGTCTACTGAGGGTGGTTTCCCCTAAATAATTTATCCCTCTCCTTCCACGCAAATACGGGATGATTACCTCTAAGCTGCTTTCTTCATCCCTACCCCATTAGCGTAATTATAATATATGTGTACAACCTGAACAGGTAGTAAGACGCGGCAATTTAAAAAAACTATTGTTTTTACATACTGTTCCTAATTTATTATTATTAGCACCGCGTCTTACTACCCGTTCGGGTTATGCGCACTTACGCTAAAGTGTAATGGTAGGGTGATTGTGAGATGAAATGAAGGACCTACAGCTTAACTTGGAATCCAAACCACGGTGAAGGCTTAGCGTTCCACACATTCACAAGATGTGATTAATACACGTCTTGTCAGAGGTGAAAGAAGGGTTTGGCAATCAGATAAATCCGTGCCGGGACCAAGGATTTGATCCCGGACCCCCAACACAGAAGTTTGACACCTTATCCTTGGACCACCAGGTCACCTTTTCTTATTCTAATTTTTATTAGTTTCCTGTTGTAGGTTTTTTTAAAGCATACTTTTTGCGGCTTAGGTTTCCCACTTTTCAAGAGAAATTTTGTGGCGCTTTTGTTTAAGTGTCGGATTCTAACTCCCAGAGCTAGATGGGTATTCTTTTGTTTATTTTTACCGGTCAAACGGGAAATATGCGTGAGATGTACCAGGGGTAGAAACAAACAAACAAACAAAATATATTTCACTAACGTTCACTGTTCTATCGACATTTCTGTATGGAAATGTTTATTTTATTATCTAATGCTCTGAATCTTTTTGTTTTGTACTGAGTTCAGTATAATTTAATTAGTTTTGTGTCAACGACCAACTATAGTTACAAAATATTATAGTAGAAATGTTAAAAAAAATGTTGCTTAATGGGAAGACTTATAAAGTGAGTTCCTTATATTTTATATTTAACAAACAAAACTCAAATTCTAGGGGTTTTATTTGAGGAAATAATTGTGTAATTGGGGTAAAGGGCTAACCTCAGGACCTGATATGCGTGGGTCTAAACCCAGCTGGGGTAGGTGGATTTTTCTTAAGCAATAAAAATGCTTAACATAGCTTTCTTCGGAGGGGAGGTAAGGCCGTCGGTCGCATTTAGATTGTGGCATGTAAAAGAACTTTGGAAGATTGTAAGAAATACCTTTATCAATCAAACTTGGTAGTCCCTTTCGTTCTCACTCATAGAAAATCTTGTGTGGTTCAGAAGTGCACGTTAAATACCTCAAATAGATAAATAAATCAACTAAATTTAATGTTGTAGGAGATAATCGTGTCAAAAGAAAAAAAGGTCGCATTACATTTTTTACATTCAACAACAACAAAATACAAAGAACAACAAAACAAAACATTAGAATACACAGTAATCAGATAATAAACAAAATACTTCGATTTTTGAAGAAAAGGAAACCTAAATAAAAAAAGTACAAGCTAAACTAGCATAAAGTAGATATATTCCATTCACGGTAGGAATTACTCTCTGAAAGGTCTTTTTTCCTACCAATATCCTACTATATAGTAGATTTATGGTAGGGAAAAAGGCCTTTCAGAAGTCAATTCCTACGGTGAATGGAATATATTCAACAAATGGCAATAACAACGGCTTAACCCACATAGGTGGCGTAGTTAGCTAACGCGCTAGTACCGTGTTGAGCTAGACTGCCGAAGACTGATAGATCAAGGTTCTAATCTTGATTGGGCTAACTGGGGTGGTTTTTCCTAACAGGTTTTTCACTCTCTCCACACAAATGCGGGTACACTTCCTATTAATATCATCATCCTCAGCCATAAAACCATTAGTGTAATTAGTGTATAAGCGGATAACCCGAACGGGTAATAAGATGTAGCGCTATAAATAAGAGTAAATGAAAGCGTCATTGCAGCTGGTTGGGTTCAAAACCTGCCCTTCAGAGTCAGAATAAGGTGTGAATACATCTCGCCTAGCCTTGCCATTACCTTCCATTATTTTATAGTAAACTGTTTTATTCTCTAAGTTTTTGAAGTTCCAACTAATAAAAACCATTTGTCATCGTTACCTTTCGGACAATAACAAGCTTGGGTGACATGGTGGTCTAGGGGTAAGGTGTCGGACTTCTGTGCTGGGGTCCGAGGTTCAATCCTAGGTCCCGGCACAGATTTATCTGATTACCAAACCCTTCCTTCACATCTGACAAGACGTGTATTAACCACAACTTATGAATGTGTGGAATGCCAGGCCTCCACCGTGGTTCGGATCCCACGTTAAACTGTAGGTCCTTCATTTCATCTCACAAATCACCCTACCATTGCACATTAGCGTAAGTGCGTATAACCCGAACGGCTAGTAAGACGCGGTGATGATGATAATAATAATAATAACAAGCTTAGGAAATCGTTCTGACTCACTCTTTCAACTAGGACATTAATCCCCCACCCCCAGCCTCGTACTTCTTCTCTCCACCCCCATTATCACCCTTTCTTTATCAACCTAAGTTTGATAATAAAATTTAAACTTACTGTGTTCCCTAACCTGTTGTGCACGTGATGTATCTTGTGAAAAGTGAGAGAGAGAGAAAAACTACTGTGCCTTCGTAAAATGAAATTGAAGTTTTATAAACGATTAAAAGGTTTTTTTTCTTTCTAATTCGACTATATGTTGAATTTATAACAAATAACCAAGCTGGGGAGAAGCTCTACAGTTAATTCTTTTTGAGAAATATCAAATGTCCCTTAAAGTTCGATAAGAATATCCGGGGGTGAAATCCGTTACTATTGGGCAGAATTGAAAAGGTAACAACAAATGAAAGACTTGTTTAGTAATTATTGCATGCATCGATGAACACGTGGGATAAGCCGTAAATCTTATTTAGTATCATTTACCAGTGATGATGATGTCAGGCTTCGAGTCCCATCTGGATGCACTAATAGTGTTTTTTTCTTAAATGATTCACCCCCGCCCCCTTTCTACACGTATACACATGCATTTTATCTACCTTCTTCAGCCTTACTTCATTAGTGTGAATTTGTGGATACCCTGGATGTGTGCAAGACGTGGTGCACAAGTTCTTCTAGACTTTAAAGCTGAGTTGCTTAAGACTTAGATTACGATCTACCGGTTGATCGCGAGAAGGTTTCCATTAGATCGTGTAGTGTAGCATTGCAATCAAAGAAAAACCATAAAATCTGCTTTTGTGGCCGAATGGTCTAAGGTGCTACTCTTACAATAAACTAGACTGCTGAAAACAGGAAGATCGGGGTTCAAACCCAGTTGGATGCTTTACGGGTGGTTTTCTAAATCGTTTTACAATCTCTCTCCACACAGATGTGGGTGTACTGTCTCTAAATAAAGCCCTCCTAAACCCTAACACAGTAGTATAATTAGTACATAGGCACATAACCCAAACGGATAATAAGACGTGCTGCTAAAAAAACATATATTTATATTCAATTTCAACCAAGAACGGTATAAGTAGATCACAAAGTTTAAATATTAAGCTCATTTAGACTGGTTCACCAGTGACAGGGTGTTTGGGGTTAGAATACCAGCAGGTTTTTTTCCCTTAAATATTTTAATGGCCTCCCTCCACTCAAATCTGGGTACATTTAATCAAAATCGCCCTCTGCAGAAAAATCTTTAGTTACGAAATGAAATCCACCAATTTCAAGGTTATTATAAGGTTTGGCATTGAAATGACCCGAGTAAAACCACCAATTTCAAGGTTATTATATGGTTTGCATTGAAATGACCCGAGTAAAACCAACAAAAATGTGTTTAGCCACCGTAGTGATTAAGTGTTCTTTGCAGAAAGGGCATTCTACCTTTCTAATTCCTACACTATTGGTGTACTTAATAAATATGTAGCGTATAATACAATTGGGTAGTAAGACGCGGTGCTAAAAACACAAATAACGTGTTTAGCCTTAATGAGTACTAAGACATGACGAAAATTTAAAAAAGAGAAACAGGGTAGCTCTGTCGCTCAAATGGCCTACACATTCCTCTATATTTATCTAAATGGATACACAAATTTATTTTTGCGAAATTATTTAAACGATATAAGCTTACATTTTGTAATTAATTCCAATAAAGTTTTTATGCTTAATTAGGTGTGCAACTTATTTACATGCAGTATGCCACAACGTCAATATTTTGATTTGTCTTTAACGCGTATTTGCAGAACTAGTGTTTTATTCACAGACACTAAACACTAGTGGGATCATCAGCACTTTGTACCTGATTTAGTGTGGACAGTGAATCACACGTAGCTACTTCAGATACTTTTCCCCAAACTTTAGACAATACATTCTCTTCCACGTCGTGATTCGAACCAAAGCCTTTCAGAAGGTAGTGGGAAACGTCTATATATCACAACACCTCAGATGTAGATGCTGTAAAATAGCTCCTCAACTTTACTTACCACATAGCGAGGCCAATGCTAAGCCGTAGAATATCTATTTTACGATTTTATCCACAGACAGAGGCCTATGTTTGGTTTAAAAGGCACACCTAAACGATCCTAGCTACATATCGAGACCAAAATTAAGTTTGAGATGTTGTAGAATATCTCCTCAACGATCCTATCCACATACCGAGATCTATGTCAAAATGTATCTACTGTAGAGTGACATAACACTTCAAATATCGTATACACAATATTTTTAATACTGCAGCTTACTACCCGTTTGGGTTATACGCTTATGTACTAATCACACCAATGGTTTTATGGATGAGGAAGGACATATTAATAAGAGGTACATCCGTATTTGCGTGGAGGAATAGTGGAAAACCATTTTGGATAAACACCTGACCGAGATTAGAACCTCAATCTCCCCGCTATCTGCAGTCAATTCTATTGCGAGAGTAGCTCGTTAGACCACGAGGCCACCGAAGCGGGCACATCCACAACTTATTCCGCCCTCCTGTGCGCTATAAACGCTGCAATCTAATCACAACTCTTGGGTAAGCAATCTGTGGTAGCTGGTAATAATTTAGTTCGAGGGGAGGCAAACATTACGGGAATTGCAGGACAGCGTCAGATGACCATATACTGGGGGTTTCGCCCAATCCAGTGATAGATGCCACAGACCGCTTACACCTACTTTTCTTGGTTTTATGTGTGATCGGTTATTTACGCGCTTCGCATCTTAAAACCTGTCGGTATATACATATATTTACAATAAATAGTAAGGCAGGGATGATATTGGTAGAATTTAGAGGAAATGTACCCAAATTTGCGCGAAAAGGATAGCTTCCCACGATCCTTTAACGTGAATGTGTGCACACTTCTTATAAATTCTACCGTCTTCATCTATACTCAATCGTTGTAAATATAAGGGTAGCCCAGATGGGTAGTAAGACGTGGAGAGCCACTTTGGGGGCAGCTTGATTTAAAGCCTAAGCCCTAAAGCATCCCTATCACAATTAACTTCTATTGATGACCGGATTATCGGGTCTCGAATTCCGGTTGGGTCTACTGAGGGTGTTTTTTCCTAAGCAGTTTCCCACCCTCCTTCCAAGCAAATGCGGGTAGCTTACCTAAAAAATACTTCTTTCCTCATCCCTATTTCATTAGAGTAATTATATAATGCGTATGACGCAGGGGCTCTCAAAATTTTTGAGGCCACGCTACCTTTCACATATCACATATGTTCCATGCGACACCCCTGTACCCAATTTTTATTTTAAATAGCCCAAATTCTATTTGGTGGCATTTTCTTAAAAGAAAATTGTCATTTACATTACTAGCTTTATACTATTTTAAATGTAAAAATAATACAAAGCTAGAACAAAATTACAGAACTGAATAATAAGGAATTAGGGTAGACATGTATTTTCTTGTATGATCTATTCCATTCTTTAAAATATGTACGAGTACACACACGTATTGAAAATGTGCATGTTGCATTTCCCTAAGTTTTAGTTTGGCCTTATATCCGCGATATCATAAGGCGTCGCGACGCACCGTTTGGGATCTCCTGGTATAATCCGAACAGAAGTGAGACATGAATCATGAAGACATCGGAAGGAGCTCGGAGTAAAGGGAACAACACAATAATATGTTTTCAGCCCTTCTCTACCCTCGTCCTCTCTCTGTCGCCGAGCGGCAACTAATATCCTAATGTGGCACAGCTTGTGTTGGTTTTTTTTGCCGACATTGGTTGACCTTCTTGACATGGTCAACGGAGCTCAAAACCAGAGAAAAAAAACCCTTTCTCTGAAAAATCATGAAACCAAGGTCAAGTTCCTCACCTAACATCAATCTCTATTACCGAATATTTCTTGATATATAGGGGAAAGGGGGGGAAAGGGTAAAAGGGAGGAGACTGTGATTGCATTACAAGACAATTAGCTTAAATTATTATTATTATTAGCACCACGTCTTACTACCCGTTCGGGTTATACACACTTACGCTAATGTGTAATGGTAGGGTGATTGTGAGATGAAATTAAATGGAGGACCTACAGTTTAACGTGGAATCCGAACCAAGGTGGAGACCTGGTATTCCCCACATTCACAAGATGTCTTGTCAGAGGTGAAGGAAGGGTTTGATAATCAGATAAATCTGTGCCGGGACCGAGGATTGAGCCCCGGCCGCCAGCACAAAAGTGTGACACCTTACCCCATAGACCGCCAGGTCACCAGCTCGTATACTATAAAGGAAGTGGATATTTTGTGTTATTGATTAGTTTAAAGGACGCGCTTCAACAGATGGCCTCCACTTTCATATTTAATTTGATTATGAATTAGATTGAAATTTATTTTAAATACTGATATCTCAAATTAGTAAAATATAGTATTGCTTACACCATGACAATGAGAAAGCACCTCCAGTATTTAAAATAACAGGTTGTTAACTGAGAAAAAAACTAAACTGAAATAACTACTTACTAAATTAAAAGACAGTGAAAATTAATTTTAAAGAACTATATCAACATTTATTGTAGAATACTATATCACTATAATAGTTTTAGAAATGGTTTATTAATTCAATGGCTTATTGTTAAATTTCTGTTTCATGAATAGTATAAATTAATTTTGTTCTCAACCATCGAGATTATAAATATAAAACCCAATAGCATCAAGTAATGATTTATTTATGTCTGAAGGAACTTACAGTCCAATTTTCACAAGAAGGAACTTTGAGATAATATTAACATATTTATTTTCAGTCAACATTGATAAAATTTTATTATATTATTAATGTTATTTTATAGGTATTAATAACTTATATCAAATTTGATAATTGCAAGTCACATGACTTGGCGTACGAATATGTTAAAGAAATATTAGTAGATTTTGTAACTATCGTCTTCCTTCAAGAATCCACCAATTCATTCAGTTTCTTATGAAAAAGATAGCTAATTGCTGAGATGAGGGCAACTTTCTTTAAGAAAGTTTACCCAAATTTTTGTAAAAGTAGAGTGAAAAACAATTTAGTAAAACTTCCCTCAGCACATCCAACCAGGATTTGAACCCCGATTTCCACGTCTTGGGCAGTCTAGTCTATTGCAAGTGTGACGCTTTAGACTATGCGACCACCGAACCCCGCATGGACTAAAGCGCTACGCTCGTATTAGATAAGACTGCCAAAGACGGGGAGATAGAGGTTTGAATCTCGGTCGGGTGTACGGAGTTTGGTTTATACAAAATGGTTTTCCCCTCTCCCTTCAAGCAAATGTGGGTACACTTCCTATAAATAAAATCTTCCTAGTCCCTAAAAGTCATAGTGTAATTAATATGTAAGCGTATAGCCCGAACGGTTAGTAAGTGGCAGTGCTTAACCAAAATATTTGTCTGTGTAAGAATTAATGCACATATATTAGTTCACCGGTACGGAATTCGAACCTCAACCTCATGAGCCACATTCAGGCTACTTGGTCGATGATTCGATACTTGAACATTTACTCTGTTTAATTGTGTCAGTCCATCGAGTGAAACTAAGTGTTTGTACCTATTGACCTCCCCAATTACTGTCCAATGTGCTGTCAAGAGTTGGCGGTGTTGGTTTTATCACTAACTCGCGCAGTGCTCTGTGTTACTCGACATTTAGAGAATACACATCAGTCTACCGCTTCGCTACAAATTACAGGCAGGATAAACAAGACCCTAATAAGTGTTTTTAATTGAAATGACAATAGATGAACACTATTTTAAAGTTTGCACGCTGCATCAATGTAAATTAATTTATAGCATAAAATCCTTCAAAATCAATATATCAAACACTCTTTTTTGATCCCTCTCTACTTTTTTAATACCAGTTTTACTCTACAGTAAAAATTGTTTACGATAGTTTTGGAGTTTTTTTACTCTTTAGTAAAATTGATTTACAGTATTTTTTTTAGAATTTAGTAAAATTTGTTTATGGTGGCTTTGTAGTTGTTTTACTCTTTATTATAGTAAAATTGGTTTACGGTAAATTTGGAGTTTTTTAAAACTTTTTATTAAAATTGGTTTATGGTAGCTTTGGATAATATTTAACTCTTTAGTATACGAAGTTGGCTACCAGTAGCTTTGGATTTTTCTTACATTTGAAAATCTATCTAAATGCAGTTTAAGTACTTATCTTCCTCAAAAAATGCTTTGTAACGTTGGCATGGTAAAACAAATTTGTATAACTTTTTCAACAAATTTATAAAATGAGTAATAATTGTGAGACTCTTTATACTATATTAATTTTTAAACTTTCAGAAAGAGTCTAAGTCATCGCGAATAAACAATATGAGTGGGATGGCTTTTAGTAACTTACTTTACAGTCCAATTTTTGTAAATATTCTTGCCCTTCCTTAATTTGTTTTCATCCTCAAAGAAAGGCAATTTTCTCTATTTCCTTTGTTCTTTCTGAATCCATCTTGATCCTCTTAATAATTGCTCATCCATTCTATTTTGCAAATACAAATTATATACAGTTCTTCCTTTATTCCTTCTCCAGCATGTTTGAGTAGTTCTGTAGAAATTACATCTATTACAAATTCTTTGTCTTTAAACTGATTTAGCGTTGTTTTAAATTTCGATCTGACTATGTGAACACCTCTTTTCTCTATGCCAACATCTTCTTCGTTATTAAAGGCACCTATCTAAGAAACAAAACTAAATAAACCTATTTTATATGCAAAACCATAAAATAGCCGAAAAAGTACCTAAATTTAAGGCACTAATTAAATAACACTAAGTGTCTCTCCTACCTGGAGGTATTGGTGCGTTAAGTACCAAAATAAATATTTTAAATTTGCTATATATAAGAAACAAAAATAAAATAGATTTAAAGAAGCACTCGATGGTGGGTGTGCTGTCACAAAAAAAAGTGCTGCTGGCTTACTACCAAATAGTAAGCTAGAATATTGTTCGCAACGCTAATGCATTCAACCAACACACCCAATGACGTTAAATGCTGTAAAATAATCAAACTGACAAGAGAGCGGTGCTTAATGCGCGTCCAAAGGTTCCCGAAGAGACACGAACTCGATCCCCTCCTCACACTGGCCGAATAAAATGACATTCTTTGTACCCTCTCCAAGCACCCGCAACGTATTTTTACTACCTTATTATTATTATTAGGTGTTCTGTCTTATGACAGGTCCATTCCCTTTGTCAATGAAACTTAGATCTACAATGCGCCCTGTCCTCTGCCTCCGTCTTCATCTCCCAGAATTTTCTTCTTTCCTTCAAGTCATCTAATATTTAAATCATCCTTCTTCCTAAGCTCCTTTTTCCCTTAACCTTTCCTTCTATGACGTCGTGCAGAAGAAAGTTCCTCCTAAGGATGTGTCGGATCCAGTTTGCTTTTCGTCGAAGAATCACATCCAAAATTGATCTCTTATCACCCACTTTTATTAGGACCTCTTCATTTGTCACCCTTACTGCCTACGCCCGTTTTATTTTACACTGCTTCGTTCGTTGATAAGATAGCGTGATAGTATATAATTTCCCCTGTTCCAGATAAAATAAGGAATGCAACAGATAAAATCTCATTTTGATACGGTGAGTTATTTTTTAATATACTGGCGACAAAAATACAGATAAAAAATCCAAAAATGTATTAGTTGGTCTTCTTATTGTTTATATAACACAATAAAATACTCAAAATATGAATGTACAGACATACATTATTATTTTATTATATGCATGGATATGGAAATAATAGTTTCCAAGGAAAATCTAGAAGGACAAGTAAAGCCTAGTAAGCCCTTGGAAACATTCTCCCGGAAACATTGTTTAATATTTTTCGGAAATAATTTGCAACAATTTTTTCGTGTTTCCAAACTATTTGCAGACTGTTTTTAAATTGTCTGCAAACATTTTTTATTGTTTACTTTTCCCAAAGGGGAAACATTGTTTCTCGTAATCCATTTCAAATAAGTTTCAAGAAACATTGTTTGCGTATTTGACAACAGTCAACATGGGCCAGGCCACTATCCTAAGACCAAACATTTGTAAAAATTAACCTTCAAAATCTGTGTAAGACACGCGAGTGAAGTTTCTAAAATCACTACAGTCTTTTAGCTTCAGTTCTGTAAGAAGCTTATTTGAATAGTATGAACCATTTTGAAGTGGTTTACGAACCCAGTACCATATTCTTCTTCTTTTTCTACGTACAACGCACAAGCCGGCATCCTTGGCTGACATATTTTATTCCAGTAGTATCTAACCTGGGGTACGCAAAGACATCTTAGAAGATATGTTATATTAAAAAAAATTACTTATAAGCGTATAACCCTACCGAGTAGTAAGATGCGATAAAAATATATTTATTTATTGTTTACTTATATATATTTCTTATTATTTTGCTTGTAACTTATTTTAGATGTAGATTACTATATATATATATATATATATATCTGCATTTGCGTCGAGGGAGAGTGGAAAATTACTTAGTAAAAACCATCCTCATTGTACCCGGTTGGGATCGGGACCTTAACATTTCCATACTGGCTAACCAGACTAGCTGAGAAAAATACCTTTTCTCGTGTATCAATCGATGTGGGAAAGTAGAATATGTTTTTTATATAAATATATTTATAAATAAATAAATATATACATATATAAAGAGGAACTTATCATTTCAACTTGCTAGTATTTTTTAATCTACTTTCTAAATTTTTGAAAAAAAATTCAAATGAGCAAGGCATTTAATTATATAATGTGAGTTAAAACCTTTTAAGGAAAGCCATATAAATCATATCACAGTAAACAATTTTCACTCTTAAATGGAATAGTTACTTTTATATAAATGGAAGGCGAAAAAAAAAAATGGTTAAGTAGTAGATATGTGCTACATTAAGATAATTGCTTTTCTTGCTAGAGTAAATTTAAATAAAATCTTTCTTTATTCTGTAACTTCAAGAATAACACTTAAGAACATACAACAAATTAATACAAAATTCTCAAGAGATTTCAGACAAAATTTAATTTTACAAAATGTACAATATGTGTAAAATGTGGACTTGTAAATATGTTTATGATTTAAATATTTCTAGCTTGTCTTAAAACCAGTACACTCAACCCAAAGCTTAAAAACTCATATTTATTTTATTTTAACCCCCTTCGGCGGCCTAAATGTATTAATGGAACAATATGAAAAGTGACAGCTGCAGATCACAGAATTTAACGTATGAATATATGAAAATTGTTTTGATAACCATTGAAGTTTTCAAAAGAGTCCCTTCCTATCTAGATCAGACTGTACCTAATTATCGGTTGCGTCGGATGATACTGAACGTAGTAGCGTCGTTAGGTTGAACAGACTCTCAACTTGACTGATGTGTACTATTGGTCCGATCGTCCCATGCGTGGGTATCCTCGTGGAAAGGTTGACGGAAGAATGGGAGGGGGGGGGGGAGAGTTAAACACAAAGAAACGTTTTACGAGCCGTAGTTCAATTAAATTGACGCGCATGTTATAATTACATCCAAACGTTTACTCAATCCGCCCAACACGGAAATTTGTTCAACTTTTATGACCTTAGAATAACATAAAAAAAAAAAATTAAAACCTATTTTGGATTAGTTATTTGAAGATATGTATTAGCTTGAAAATTCTGGATGGAAATAAAATTATAACTTGATTTTGAACCTAATACCAACCGGCCTCATGGTGTAGTGGTCAGAACCCCTGACTGTTGCTTTAAAGGTCCTAAATTCAATTACCGGCTGGTATCGGGGGATTTTTTTTTTTTATCGAAAGGGGAATAATTCCCATGCTAACCAGGATTTGGTTAGTTAGGTTTAAGTTAGGCTAAGACCTTCATTGGTTTTTTTTATCCCGTCATATTCGCTACCATCATCACCTCACATCATCGCGACATGGAAACAACACCCACAAAAGGAAAGATAAATCATTAATTATAAACTAATACTAATAATGCTAGAGAAAAATGTTATTAATCCCAAAAAATATGCTTGGTTTTTTAAAAGTTACTTCCTATCAGAATATTACTATACCTTCTGAGTTTATGGGCCCAGGTTAGATTATCGGTGTGGCTGTTAACATTTATACTAGGGGAAATAGGGGGTAGGGGGGTAGAGCACCCTTTCAAAGGGATGAATAAACGGCGGTACGTCGTCTATTATAGAGATAATTGAGTCTCTATGTCGTGTACTGATAAGAAAAGGTATGTTGGGTGATACAATTTTTTATATATTTAAAGGTGATTTGGTGTCCTAGAGGTAAGGTGTGAGACTTCTGTGCTAAGGGTCCAGGGTTCAATCCTTGATACCGGTAGAGATTTATTTGTTGCCAAACCCTTCTTTCACCTCTGACAAGATGTGTATTAATCACAACTTGTGAATGTGTGGAATGTCAGAACTCCACCGTAGTTCGGATACCACGTTAAACTGAAGGTCCTCAATTTCATCTCACAATCACCCTACCATTACACATTAGCGTAAGTGCGTGTAACCCAAACGGGTAGTAAGACGTGGCGATGATGATGATACTAATAATCATAATAATTTTAAATAGTCCCATTTCAGTTCATATAGGATTAAGAAGCTTTCTTTGGAAAAACTACACCAATATTTGACTTATTTGATGGTGGAAAGCCACTTTTACAAAAATTAAAATTTACTTCAAGGAAAACTAAACGTGATCGAACCTTGGTCTTTACGATCAGGATTAGTGGGCTCAAATGTACCTCTTACTAATAACTTAATTTATCAAAATATATTGCCGATGTTTAAATTGACTAATAAAAGTAAACCAATTCTGTGTTCGAATGATGAAAGGCCGCCGTGGACAAGTGGCCAATTGGCCATGACAGTGTCATGAATTTGAGTTTAACATTTCTCACTGTATTTAAAACAAACTTTTTTCAGATGGCGTGTGCTGGTTTTAACTTGATATTTCCTGCATATCGTTGTAAGCATTCCACTTTCTGAACGAGTTATTGACGCAACACTGCCATCAAATAACTACCCTCCATTTCCTTTCCCAAAAATTCGTTTCATCTCTGCTTTCATACAAAAAATGATTGTCAAATTTCTCATTAAATTATCTTACATTTTCAATCTGAGTAATTCTCGTCGTTTGCGTCTGAGGCGGTTGTAACTGAGTAGTTAAAAGTGTACATGTTGATAATAAAACTGTTCAAAATGGGTGTATTGTTTTAAATATTCGATTGAGCAACCTAGTTTTTCAATTTTTACATGGCGGGGAAAGTTTTACTTTTTATTTGCCACACCAGTGACTACTTTGAAATTTATGCTGCCCGTGTCACTGTTGTAATAAACTGTACTGCTGATGATGAAGAAATCGGGGTACTAATGCCGTTAGAGTATACTAAAGATTGATTTTCCTGAATGTTTCTTCACTCTACCTCCACTCAAATGCGGGTACATTCCCTAAATTCAATCTTCCTAACAGATTGGATTAGTTTTATTTAGCACCACGTTTTACCACCCGTTCGGGTTATACGCTTAAGTACTAATTACATTAATTGATTAGGAATTGGAAAGGTTGAATTTAGAGGTAGTGAACCCGCATTTGCGTGGAGGGAGAGTGGAAGACCACCCCAGTTCACCCGACCGAGATTCGAACCTCTATCTCCCCATCCTCGGTGGTCTAGCTCAACACGACTAGTACACTAGCTAACTACGCCACCGAGGCGGGTATATTGGATTAGTTAAAACATGCGTTCACCCCAAACGATTAATGAGATGTGGTGACAAAAATAATATTGGAACATTCCATACCAAGCTCATGCTAAAAAAAACCATCTAAAACTTGTGGGAAACGAGGGTAAAGGCGACAATCTCATATGGACTGTTGGTGGCGGTGGGGTGAAGGTTCATATTCCAGCCAGATGAACAGAGGGTGGCTTTTCCTGTGTTTTATCAACGCAAATGTGGGTACATTTAATATATATCCTACCATACTCATCCCTATTTCACTAGTGTAATTGAATGCGGATATCCCTGGCAGGTAGTAAGACGCGATGTAAAAAATAAAAAATAGCGTTTCCAGTCAAATTTCGATTCACCCGTTCTCTGCATTCGAAAAAGTATCGATCTCTTTACAAATCACGCGAATAAAACTAGATACGAACGATATAAGATTGTTCACATCCATTCTCAACTTATCAGAGATGTATTATAGATTGATGACGTCGCAAAGTTTATGCAGGAACCTGAGATGTTAAAAATAGCCCAATATGAAGAGTATTTTAACAATTTTTTGCTAAATATTGGTAACATGATGAATGTTGACGGTAATATAAAGTTACTGGTATTAAAATCGTTGCTAGTAATGGTTTTAATAGCATCTACGGTTAGTCTACTTATCTCTGACACTCGATAGGTCGAAATTTAATCCTATATGATTGCGAGGCTAGTGTTCCACATAGCATCTTAATTTTTTCACTCCAGTCCTGTTAATCAAACAAAACCTTTTTGACACTTTTATTTTACAACGAATACATATTTAATAACTTTATTTGAAAAAGTTTCATACCCACTTCGATGGCCACATGGTCTAAGGCACCACTCTCGCAGTATAGACTAGACTGCCGATGATGGGGAGATTGAGGTTCAAATCTCGGTCGGGTGTACTGAGGGTGGTTTTCCCAATATGGTTTTCCACACTTCCTTCAAGCAAATTTGGGTACACTTCCTCCAAATATGACCTTACTAATCCCTAAAACCATTAGCTTGATTAGTACATAAGCGTATATTATTATTATTATTATTATTATTATTATTATTAGCACCGCGTCTTACTACTCGTTCGGGTTGTACGCACTTACGCTAATGTGTAATGGTAGGGTGATTGTTAGATGAAATGGAAGACCTACAGTTTAACGTGGGATCCGAACCACGGTGGAGGCCTGGCATTCCCCACATTCACAAGTTGTGATTAATACACGTCTTGTCAGAGGTGAAGGAAGGGTTTGGCAATCAGACATAAGCGTATAACCCAAACGGTTAGTAATACGCGGTGATAAATAATAAAAAATAAAAAATAATATGATAATAGAGTTAATACTCTCTGCAAGAAAAGATCATGCATAATATGCATTGCTTCAAAAATGGATTTTTAATTTTAATAATGAAATAATTTACCTTTTTTTAAGTTACAGTATTAAAAGTGTTGTATTGAGTATATTATTGGGATGGAGTGGGGGACACGTCCCCTCCACTAACGACTACCATAGATAGGGGTATAAATGCTCGAACGGTCTTCTTATGAGAGGCCTCACAGTCCATGTCACACACACACACACATATATATATATATATATATAGACACGTGTGACAGTCAGTATCAAACGGGATGGTACGCATTCATCGCCATTCCGCTCGCGCGCGTCCCCTTCTCCCCCCCCCCTCACCCTTGATACCACTTCTACAGTGTTAAATTTAAATTTAGTACCGCGTCTTACTACCCACACGGTTTATACGCTTTAAGTACTAATTACGCTAATGGATTAGGAATTGGGAAGGATGAATTAGAGAAAGTGAACCCACATTTTCGTGGAGGGAGAGTGGAAAACCATTTAAGAAAAAAACCACCCCCAGTTCACCCGACCGAGATCCGAACCTCGATCTCCCCGTCCTCAGCAGACGAGCTTAACACGACTAGCGCGTTAGCCAACTACACCACCGAGGCGGGTCTACAGTGTTCATTCTCCTCATTTTATATTCGTGGGAATTACGCAAAAATAAAGACAAAAACGTGTATGAAGGTAAGTATTTCTCAAGTTGCTATAGAAAAAAATACCAATCTTTTTGCTGAAATAAATAAAATAGTGCTTCAATGGATATACTTAGCTTAATTTTCTATAAAGGTTTGTAATCTTAACAATGTTTAAATATTTATCCTGAACATGAACAGAAACATTTTGAATCAAGTGAAGACGTTTTGTTCAAATTCCAAGTTACGCATAATATAATGTTTGAAATTTACTATTTGTAGAAAATTAAACTAAACGAATATATCGAAACCATATTTTATTCCAAAATGTGTTTGTCTGTAACATTACAGTCCTTGACTCACGTTGTCTCCCCCCAAGTAATGGTTTCAGAGAACAACAGTGTTCCAACGGAAATTCAAATCGTATCCAGAAATAAGTGTACCACAGAAACTCGCATCTAGATACACGAGTCCCGGCGGGAAACGCGGATACCTCTTAACGACGTTGTAAAGCGGAGTGAGTTATAATGTAGGGTTTGTTGTCGGAAACGGAAGCAACAGGTTTGTCGTCGCTGTCGGGGCTGGACGAGTTCTCATTCATATACTTGTCTCCCAGCTCTGTCCTAACGTCTGTCGGGCAGTGATCGATGGGGGGAAGACATACTACCCTAACTTACCTTCACACGCGCCCGCCAAGAGCAGCTCCAAGTAATTAATTGAGTCGTCCGCGAAAATTCTTCGTCAGCGGAAAGTGGATCATCAGGTTTTTTTTTATAAAATGGGAACTTTAAAAAAAAAGATTGTTAGGATTATATTTAGTGTGACGAGCTTATTGGTAATAGTTTTTGATTTGTTTTTCAAACTTTCCCTCTTGAAATACATTTTTTATTTTAAAAAAAAGTCACTTTCGTTTTTTCCACCGCACTTAGGTACACTTCCGGTTAATACGTATACATTAATTACGTTAGCTCTAGGGCAATAATGAAGTTATAATTTAATATGAAAGGTAGCCGCATTTGCATGGAAAAATAGTGGGTAGACCCTTAGAAAAAAAAACACCCTCAGAATGCCCAGTCGGGATTCGAATCCTAACCTCCTAATCACTGGCAAACCAAACTAAAGAAGCTTGATGTTTATACCACGTGCCCACCAGCGCATGTATATAATATATTACATATTTTAGCTACACTAATACAATAGGTATGATGAAGGTATAATTTAAAGGAAGTGTACCCGAATTTGTTTGTAGGGAGAGTGAGAAATCACCGAAGAAAAAATACCCTCAGTATACCCGACTGCGCCTCGAACCCAAATTTCTCGTTAAACGTAAAACCAGACTAGATAATTCTGACATTTAGAAAGACGACTGGCCCATTGATGCGTTTAAGGATAATAACCATTTAATTGAATAATCTACGATTTAAAAAGTCAAATTATTTACTAAATAAGCTCTGGAATGGCTTTCACATTCTTTCCCCTGATAAATGTGATGTATAAATTGACTAGAGCTTCATCTTACAATTTAATTTATATGACAGATATAGAATACATACGCTCATATTGTGATCCTATTTTCCTGCTCAATGCCAAATCAAAGTCACGTGTCTCTTCTAGGTTTTATCATTGTTTTTTTCTATCCCTATTTTCATCCTGGCCATGGTACGTTTTGATAGCACGTGAAGACAGTTTACCGAACAATATCTTCAGTCAACAGCTTCAAACCTCTACCATGACAGAGAAGAGAACCTTTAGCTTGAAATGTTGGTATTAAGGCCCACCCATCTTGTAAGACAAAAATTTCATTTCATCCTGGGTTTTAGGGATCCCACGCTGGATACCATTTTTTTCTTACTTCACAACATAAGATAAACGGTAAATGACGTCACTTGACAAGCCAGCTGTAAAGACGATGGCATTCAACAAGTATAATTCAAGAAGCTGGTTATTCGAGTAAGGAACCTTTAGAAAATATTGTTTTTCTGTGGTATACACAGAAGATGAGTAATAGCACTCTAATTTATTATTAGTATTAGTTATTGGCATTTTATGTGAAAATTTAAAAATGGAGAATACAAGAATTCACGAATAAATATACTAAAAGTGTTTAAATAATGATAATAATAACAACAGAAAAACACGCTTCGTTAGTCACGTGGTTTATTTAACGCGCTATTATCGCAGTAGACTAGACTGCTGATGACGGGGAGATCAAGGTTCGAATCTCGGTCGTGTGTAATGAGGATTATTTTCTAAAATGGTTTTCCACTCTCCCTCCACGCAAATGTGGGTACACTTCCTATTAATATAGCTTTCCTCTTACATAAAACTAATAGTTTAATTAGTACATAAGCGTATAACCTAAACGGGTAGTAAGACGTAGTGCTTAAAAAACTGACAAAACTTCCTTTTTTACCTTTATTTATTTATCACCACATCTTACTACCCGTTTGGTTTATATGCTTAAATACTATTTATGCTAATAGTTTAGGGATTGGGAAGGTTTAATTTAAAGGAAGTGAACCCGCGTTTGCATGAAGGAAGGGTGGAAAACCATTCAGGAAAAACCACCCCCAGTTCAACCAACCGAGATTCGAACCTTGATCTCCCTTTTCCCAGCAGTCTAGCTCAACACGAAACTAGCGCGTTAACTAACTACTCCAACGGGGCGGGTTTGTTTCTACCTAAATCGGACTAGAGCATCAAGTGAGTTTTTTGTTTGTTTTTTGCAGCGTGTAACAAAAAAGTTAAAAACATCGACTGACACTCAGGATAAGGCGTCACTCTTAGTTTGCTGATGACGAGAAGTGTGTGGCTTGCCGAACGGACTGAGTTGGTTTTACCTAAATAGTTTCCCACTCCACCTCCACGCAATTGCGGGGACATTTGATCAAAGTTTTAACTGTATCATCCTCAACCCATTGGTGTGAATATGTGAATAACCCGGACGTGTAGTATGACAAAAAGACCAAAACAAATCTCTAGTTCCAAGTCTTTCAACATTCCGGGAGGATCAGGTCAGCGTTGTAAATATAATATAGAAATAGGTCGGGAACATTTTACGTGAAGAATATGAGAAAACGTATGAACAAATAATATACATAAATGACCCCGTCCACGACATTTACCTATCCCTCGATACCTCGCAAATGGAAGTCATGGGTTGAGGGTCTGTTGTTTTTGTTGGGGCTTTGTCTGAGGAAAGGGCCGGGTTTTCAAAACCAAAGAGGAATATACGGTCGAAACGTTCTCTTGGGGGTGGTGGGAAAAAACAGGCGTTATTTCGACTCTCAGCCCCGTAAACTACTCGCATTTACTTGAGGTTTCGGTGTTGAACTCGCAAACATTCCGTCATTTTATTTTGGAGCGCGCTAGTTGAAAGAATAATTGTTTCGAATACTTTGTGCGTTTCAGTTCTAACAACGACTCTAGTTTGAATCATACCGGCAGGTACGGTTTTCCGGTGATGGGGAGGTTGGTGTTTGATTCTTGGCAGGGTGTATTGATAGCGAGTTTTCCTAAACGGTTTCCCATTCTTAATCCACGCATATTCGGGTACAATTTCTTTAAATTAAACCTTAATCATCCCTATTCCATTAGTGTAAGCATTTTATTTTTCTATAGATTTTAGCATCACGTCTCAATACCCATTTGTGTTATACGATTATATAATAATTATGATAAAGGGTTAAGGATGATAAAGGTTGAAAACAGAGGAAGTATAATCGAAAATGTGTGGGGATACAGCCAAAACCATTTTTGAAAAAACTCAGTACACCCAACCGGAATCGAACCCCGATCTCCCCGTCATTGGTAGTCTAGTCTATTGTGAGAGTAGTGCCTTAGACCATGCAGCCACCAAAGCGGTATTGGTATAACTAATGAATATGCTAAATTAATCAACCGGATTTATTTACATTAATCATAAAACATGAAACTATCTTTACAGTATTTAAAAGCTGTAATTTCGGTTACTTTTCCCCAGATAAAAGTTTTAGGGTCATTTTTACCCAAGAATCCCTCTGGTTGTGTGTTCGATAGCTCTGGTAGCTGGTGAACTCACTTTTCTCTTATAGACACTTCCAATACGTGATTTATGACCAAAGACACCAGAACAACCTGAAGATCTAAGTGTCATTTTAAGGGAAGCCTTTGAATAATATTTGTAACTGAATATAATTCGTATCGTACTAAATATTTATATATAAAGCAAGAGAGAACATCTTATTTAAGTTAGCGTGTCATTAATCTCTGAATACGTCTCTAATTTGTTGAATTAAAACCTTATCTTAAAAGTGAGTAGTTTTTTTAAAAATTTGAATGTATACCACACAGAACATGATAGAAATTAACTATACATTTCATGACTTACAAAATTAATACTGATTTGATTTCAGAGAACTAAGAGGCATATTTAAATTTTAATACACATTTTAAATGTTGTAAAATTAATTGAAAAATAGATAATTAATTACTCTTCATTACATCCACATAAGTCTAGAAACAGAATGAAGAATTTTTAACTAAGAAATCCCGTGCCGTTTATTTCCAGCAATTTAGTGAAGTTAAACCAGGTATAAAATTTTAACTAACGTTTGTAATGATGCACTTGTTGCTAATGAAAGCACTTGTCTCACTTGAGCTCATACAAAGGTGATATGCGACAGCAAGCGCTCGTTTTAAAAGAGTTCATTTACTTGAGGAATGTAAGGAAATCACATTTGCTTCAAGTTACTGTTAGAACATTCCGTAGCTCCAAGATTATCTTTAAGCAAATCCAAGCCATGACCAGGTGAGATCATGACAAGTACGTCCCTATATAGTTTGAACATTTCTCATCTTCCAACCTAACTCCAAATGACCTTCAGAGCTGTAAGCCTAAATCGATATTTCCCCCTCTTTCGTCCCCTCTTCAATTTATATTTAGTGTTCGCCTTATAAAATTATAACTTAAGTCAAATGCTCCACAAAAAAATAGGCGAGGGATTTATAAGCTTACAGCTTTTTAAGAAAAGGACTACTTAGAGATAAATTTATTTTAATTTTAGCCCCGCATATTACAGCCCTCCCAGTTATTCGTATATGTAATAATTACTCTAATGTGTTAAGCATGAGTATGGTTGAGCTAGGAGGAAGTGTACCCTAATTTTCGTGGAAGTATAGTAGGGATTCAATTGAGAGAGAAACCACCCTCAGCGTACCCGACCGGGATCGAACCCCGATCTACACATCATCGGCAGTCTAGTATATTATGAAAGTGACGCCTTAGACTATGCGGCCACCGAAGTGGGTCTTTGAACTTTAACCCTCTATCCTATTCAGTTGCACCGAAAATATTTTTCACTACTTTTTGTATATTTCCATTTTTTCTCCAACCGCTCCATCACGTTTTCCTTATCGTTTACTTAATAATAATAATAATAATTAGCACCACGTCTTACTACCCATTCGGGTTATACACTTTAAGTACTAATTACTCTAATGGACTAGACATTTGGAAGGTTGAAATAGAGGAAGTGAACCCGCATTTGCGTGGAGGGAGAGTGGAAAACCATTTAGGAACCCCCCCCCCCGTTCACCCGACCGAGATTCGAACCTCTATCTCCCCGTCCTCAGCAGTCGAGCTCAACACGACAAGTGCGTTAGCCAACTACGCCACCGAGGTGGGTGTTTACTTAATTAATATTATTTCATTGATATTGTTTTTTCGGATGCTGGACATAAGCTAAGTGTAATTAACATATGGACTAGCGTAAGACACGTAGATTATATCATAGGCTCATACAATATGGTTTTCCAGGCCTCCACCGTGGTTCGGATCCCACGTTAAACTGTAGGTCCTTCATTTCATCTCACAATCACCCTACCATTACATATTAGCGTAAGTGCGTATAACCCGAACGGGTAGTAAGACGCGGTGCTAATAATAATAATAATAATAATAATAATAATAATAATAATAATAATAAGTTTTCCATAGAATGGAAGGTTGGGGTTTAAATTCCAGCTGGGTGTAATATGGGGAATAGTCCCTAAATTGTTCCTCACTCTCCTACCATGTAAATGTGAGTACATTTCCTAAAATTCTATTCGATAAAAAAGTATCTAGGACAGTAATTTTATGAAACCCCGATTCACCCGAAGCTCATCTGATTTTCACATAACGAGGCTACTCTGAAACAATCACCCCACCAGGAATCAAACCTAAATAAAGCTTCTACCAGGCTTTCGGATAACATTTGGAGAACTGGTATAGTAATAAACTGGACCACGGCACGGCGCTTGATTCTCTGGTTAGTTAGCACAGACATTTAGAACGCACGCTGTCGCTGGTAATTAGGGACTAATTATAATATAATTGTTGGACAGATCAAACACTCCATACCACAGATTTACCCTTTAGTCTATACGTGCACCACGTCTTACTACCCATCTGGGATATTCGCGAATCTAATTTAATGAATCAGGGATGAGAAAGGTAACATTTAGATTGAGTACATCCGTTTTTGTGTGGAGGGAGATATTGAGAAAAAATCGAACTCGGTACATCCAGCTGAGATTCGAGCTTTAACTTTCCCTTCATCGTCAAACAAATACCGGACGAGATACACGCCTTGGTCCGCATACCCTCCAATGTGAGTAGGTTTTTATTAAAATAAAATAAACGCATTTCCCTCTTGGCAAGGAATCGACTTTGGAACCTTAAAGAGATCATCTCACGGCCGATTAACCGGTAAATCAGACCAGCTCGAACAAGAAAACGTATTGAAGTCCGATTTTCTGTAGTCTTCATTTGACAACAGTGAAATAGGATCAGTTTAATTTATTTTATTTTTAACTATTTGTCAACTTTGTTGTGTTTTTTTTAATGCTATAAATGGTTTCACTGGTTTCAATTATAATTAGGGATAGTACCTCGAATCCTCAAATCTTTCAAAACGTTAAGAATATTTTAGATTCAAAGATTCGAGTAAATTTCGGAATCAAGATTCAAATTCTTTAGATAAAAAATGGTTTCTTTCAATTTTGCAAGTGAAATTTATCTTAGAGCTCTCAATACTGCTTATTGGTAGCTCAGAACCAATTATAATTCTATAACCATTTTTACAACCAGGTTCCAGATCAGTAATTTAAAATTTAACTGATTGTATGAATGTTTTAATAAATGGATTATAATAAATAATATTAACATTCAGTTAGGCTACTATTTGTATTTTCTAATATTCTATTATGTTTATATTTCCTCTTAAGTACATAATTATTCAAAGATTCGAATTCGAGATTTGAATTCGTAAAATAGTGGATTATACCCAACTCTAATTATGTGTTGATTTTTTTTTATAGGAGTGATATCTGGTTCAAGCTGTTGTTTTTTAGCACTGCGTGTTACTACCTATTCAGGTTATACGATTATGTACTAATTACGCTAATGGTTTTATGGAGAGCTAAATTATACTTTCAGAAAGTGTACTCGCATTTGTGTGGAGAGAGAGAGAGTGGAGAACAATTTTGTCTAAACCACCCTCAGTACACCCTACCGAGATTTGAACCTCAATCTCCCCGTTATCGGCAGTTTGGTCTACTTCAAGAGTGGGGCGTGAGACCATGTGACCACCGAAGCAGGTTTAAAGTTGTATTACCGTGTTGAGTGATTGTTATACGTGGGGGGAAGACGGAGTTTTAAATGAATTTGTGCGCAGCCGATTTTTTTCCAAAATTTGCCAATAGTAGATAAATAAATCTACAAAATTGGTTATATTTTTAATAATATGTTTTATAAATAAGTATTATTTATTTCATTTAATTAAAATACACGACGGAGAATGTATAGTTTTTAAACAATAAAGTTACATAGCCTAGTGATAAAAAATAAAAGTGCGAAAAGACCACATCAAACACTTCATCCTTGAATCATACCAATGTTTTAAAACTCGCTTCAGTGTTCATATGGTTCAAGGCGTCACTCTATCAATAGGTTAGACTGTCGTTGACCTTGGAGATTAGAATTCAATTCTCAATCAGGCGTTCTGGTAGTGTTTTGTCATAAACAGTTTTTAACTCTCGCTTTACGCAAATGCAGATATACTTTCTCTAAATTATTATTATTATTATTAGAACCGCGTCTTACTACCCGTTCGAGTTATACGCACTTACGCTAATGTGTAATGATAGGGTGATAGTGATATGAAATGGAGGACCTACAGTTTAACGTGGAATCCGAACCACGGTGGAGGCCTGGCATTCCCTACATTCACAAGATATCTTGTCAGAGGTGAAGGAAGGGTTTGGTAATCAGATAAATATGTGCTGGGACCGAGGATTCTCTAAATTAAAATCCAACAAACTGGTGGAATTAGTAGGATATATGTGCGTAGAGACCAAGTGGATATTTAGACGTGGTACAAAAAAAAATGTGCGAGGGTGTTCTCCTTAAATACAGGATGGGGCCGAAACCATTAGACGATTAGTAACTTGAAAAATTAACACTTTAATTGAAATGTAAATATTCACTAGCTAAATAAAAACAAACTACATAGTATATTTTATCACTTTTTTGAAGATGACGTAACTCAGGTGAGCTCCACTGGACGTCAGGCAAACCTCAGTACGTTGTTCATCACTTTCCTCAGCATATATCATATAATTGTGTCCGCCCCATACTGTATATCGGTTCAAGGTCGACTCATCGCCTCATCATCCCGTTACCTAATCTCCCTGCCGCGTCCAGATGGCTCAATAATCATCGAAAACCAACACTAGCCTACCTCTAATAAATAGAACCCAAGTACTCCTCCCTCTGTATCCCCCTCAGGGGGCCGGCACGTGCTACTCGCTCTCACGAGTCATTAAAATGCAGTTAACCGGGGACTAGAGAGCAATCATAACTCAACACCTGTCCACAAACACCCTCTCATATTTCAAACACGACCTTTCCTCACGGGGGAGAGGATCGCTTCATGAATAGTGACAGGACACCCGTTTGATCTTACGTGGTGCTTAGAAAGTTGCAATATAATTAATATCAATAATACTGTGGTATTTTTTATTTGATAACAAAAAAAAGGTCAAAAAATTACCAAACTAATGATTAAGATTATGCTAAGAAAGTTACATAAATGAGCATTAATAGATCAAATAAGTATTTTACAAATTGAAATTAAAATTGATCTGTATGCCAAAAATAAAATATAGCAAATAAACTCTTGCATTTCGCTAAACATGAACATCGATTTTTACAAATACCCTAAAACACAAGCCAGCTTGGCGCTTCAACAGGAAAACAGTGAAGAAAGTACAAAGTTAATATGAAGCCACCTATTTCGGTACTGAGGGTACTGAGGGTGTTTTTCCAAAATGTTTTTCCACTATATTTCCATGTGAATGCGGATACACTTCCTCTAAATTCATCTTTACACGTCCTTAACATATTAGCTGGTTTTTTTTAGCGTATTACATTACTGATCGTGAGGGACATGACATCCAGTTCGGTCGCCTGTATGTAGACTATCCGTCGCACTGGGGAGTACAGAGCGTTGCCCAGGATACATTATTATTATTAGCACCGCGTCTTACTACCCATTCGGGTTATATGCACTTACGCTAATGTGTAATGTTAGGGTGATTGTGAGATGAAAATGAAGGACCTACAGTTTAACGTGGAATCCGAACCACGGTGGAGGCCTGTCATTCCCCACATTCACAAGATGTCTTGTCAGAGAGTGAAGGAAGGGTTTGGTAATCAAATAAATCTGTGCCGGGCCTAGGATACACCTATGGAGGTTGTTTACACTTACCTCAATGAGATGATGTGATAGTGAAGATGGATGTGTGGGGTCGTGGGAGTGTTAAACCTAGCTTAAGACTAATTTACCAACCCTTGGTGACCGTTGGGGTAACTCGCCTTAAGAGAAATATACCTAAAGTACCAACTGGGAATCGAACCTAGGACCCCTAGGTTCATAGTCAGGTGCACTGACCACTACACCTCAGGGCCGGATATTAGCGTGATTGGTACATAAGCGTATAACCTGAACAGGTAGTAATACAAGGTGCAAAAAAAAAAGCTTACATTATTCATTCATACAACTGTGTGGTGACCAATATTATTTTTGAGTACTAATGAATTTATTAAACATCCGCTATTAACAACATTAATACCTAAAACGATTAAAAGTGAATTAAAAGAGTGAACCAAATAAAAAAATAGCTATAACATATAAATTTCATCCAGAAGGGAATCATGAACAGAGTTATTATGCACATGAGCATTGTCTGTGAGTAAATAAAAGTGACATGTCATCATAATCCGGTCCCTGGTTATTAGAGAACTAATCCATATACTCTTAGGTGACAGGAGGAGTCTATATTTTAAACAAATATGCTCTCTTACACCTAAATAGAAGTCTATGGGTGTACGATAGGTAGTTTTCACTTCGAATCGAGTTACACCCGAGTTTTTATAGAGGCTCTAGTAATATAAAGCATTATTTGTCAATAAATATTTCAAGATGAATTTTTGTAATAGATCCATGACCACACCATAAATAGGTACAAATACATGCTTTTTTACTAAGAATTTTTTTGAAAGATTTATAATCGCACGGATTCAATTTTTTAAATACATTTCTTTTTTTTTAATTAGGCAAAAGGAAATTTTGAGGGACTCTATTTACTATTAAACTATAGCTTAAAATCGAATAAAGTTAATCAAACTTAATATAAAGAGTTTTGGAGAAATAGGTCAAAAATTCCAAGTGATCCAATTTTTCATGTTTTGCAAAAATCTTTTTGAGTCGATTTCTAGCAGCAACTAAACCTCAACTCAAACTCGAGTTTTCGAGCACTCGCACGCCCGTAGTGATGTCACAATGTCGACAAATCTTTCTTTAGTGCATCCCGCCTGGAAATACAACAACGATGGAAAATATGTTTAGGACCTACTCGCACCGGTGGGCATGCGGACTAAGGCATCACCCTTATACGGCCTGGTTCACATATGATGGGGAGGTTTGGGCTTAAATCCCAGTCATTTGTATCGGGGTATTTTTCCTTAAACAATTTTACACCCTTTTTCGAAGCAATTGCTAGTAAATTTCCTCTAAATTCTTCCTTCCTAATATCTACTATATTAGTGTAAATATGCTGATAGTCCGGATAGGTAGTAAGATACAGTGTAGAAAATCTATAAATAACTACTATGTTTATTACTATTTTTTAAGTTCTATACACCCTAAATGTAGTTTATGTTGCTATAGGCCTACCTACTATAATATTTTACCAAAAATGAGATACTAAGAACATACCTATCAAAATATATCATTGACGAGTTTTTATTATATTTAAAGAGCGAAGATATTCTGAACAGTTTACGATTCAGATACTTGCAAGAAGTATAAGGTAATAAAATGAAGTGAAGAAGACAATGTTTATAAAATAAAAAGTCGCGTGATCAATAGATTGTCATATTTTCCTCCGTAAAAAGTTTGCGAGTCGAGAGAAAGAACAAGTCATTAACTGCTCGCGCTTGGCATTCATTATATTCTTCTGCAAGGTGCAACTTCATGAAACGTTGGGGTGGAAAATTTGTGTATAGGGTGAACCAATAGGATACTTTCTAGTTGAAAGTTGTGTAGAAAGGTGTTCCAAGATATAAATAGTGCTTATATTTCGAATTTCGGAGAACTTTTTTTTTTCAGAATAAATTATAAGTGAGTTGGTGTTTGTAACTCTTTCAAGAAAAAGCCATTAAGACGATTGTGCTGAAATTTCGGACGTCCGGTTAACATATTGGTTAATTAAAAAATCTATATCTGCTATTTCATTTTAAGATGGCGGCTACAAAACTATACACTTTGAGCCTTTTCTCAGCTGTTACTCTTTCTCGCCAAAACCAATAAACCAATTGTGCCGAAATTTCGCGTGGACATGACCCAGAAGTTCAGGTAACATATGCCATAGAGGCTAGTTAAAATATATATCCACCATTTTGTTTCAAGATGGCGGATACAAAACACTACAAACGAATGGATAGTAAGACGTGGTGCTTAAAATAATAATACTATTTAGCACCGCGTCTTACTGCCCGTTCGGGCTATACGCTTTAAGTACTAATTACTCTAACGGATTAGGAATTGGTAAGGTTGAATTAGAAGAAGTGAACCCACATTTGCGTGGAAGGAGAGTGGAAAACCATTTAGGAAAAACCACCCCCAGTTCCCCCGACCGAGATTCGAACCTCGATCTCCCCGTCCTCAGCAGTCGAGCTCAACCCGACAAGCGCGTTAGCCAACTACGCCACCGAGGCGGGTGTGGTGCTTAAAAAAGTAATAAAACAAAATAAAAACCAACACTAAATTTTATTGCCTTTTTCTCAGACTCTGCTTATCGGATTTTTATCGAACCAACTTTGAAAGATTCCTAAAGTTATAAACGTATTATAAAACACATTCCATTTGAAGAACGGGTAATTCACTTAGCTAATAATTAATAAAATCAAGAGAGTCACAACCAAAACTAATACGACAGTGGTTTAGCTGTATAGGATAGTTAAAACATTTTAAACAATCTTTTATACACGTTACGTATTTTAAGATGATGAATTTTTCAAATATTAGGAAAATGTGTTTATTTAAACATTATGAAATATTATTATTAATAGGAGTTTTATCTCATGACAGGTTCATTCCATTTGCCAGTGAACTTAGATCACCAATTTGCCATGTCCTCTGCCTCCTTCAGCTCCCAGAACTTTCTTTTTTTTTTCAAGCCACCCAAAATTAGACTCCTCCTTTTTCCTAAGCTCTCTTTTCGCTCAAACTTTACTTCAATGGCGTCATGCAGAAGACATTTCTTCCTAAGGATGTGCTCGATCCAGTTTACCTTCTACCGAAGAATCACATCCAAAATGGTTGGTTCTCTTCTCACCCGCTTTTCTTAAGACTTTGTCATTTGTCACCCTTTCTGTCCATCTGATCTTCTCAGGTCTTCTCCAGCACCATATTTCAAAGCTATCCAAATATTTATTTTCCATGTTCCAGAGAGTCCAAGTTTCTGATCCATACAGCGTGATGCTCCAAATATAGCATTTCATAAGTTTCTTCCTCAGTTCCAAACTCAACTTGCTGGCCAGCAGTAACCTTTTCTTGTTGAAATATCCCTTGGCCATGGCTATCCTCGATCTGATTTCCTTGGTGCAATAGACATCCTTTGTCGTCAGACTTTCCCAATATTTGAAATGCTCGATGCTTGCCAAATACTGGTTTCCAATTTTGATTTTCAGATGCTCTTAATTTTTTTTAAATTCCCATGAAATTTTGACTTCTCAATATAGACATAGTGAGTGGCCCTTCCTATTTTGATATCTCCATCACTTTAAACTTATCAACGTGGCATATAAATATTAATAATAATAGTAATACTACTAATAATAATTTAAATCTAAATAACACAATACAGAAAATACATTATTTAACCTGCAAACATTAGTTAAAACAATATAACAATAATATTGTCAGTTTAAATTTAACAATACGTGACATGATTTGAAGAAATTATATAAGCATTAGCATAAAAAACTGTAATTAAATTCCAGGACACCCTTGACAGATATTTAACAATTGTTGATATCACCACGTGGAGAAAATTAAATTCTACATTTATATTGGAAAATTATTTGATTTCTTTAGGCCAAAAAATATTTTGCTATAAAAACTGCAAAAACATTGCCCTTTTCTCGCGTCTCCTTCCTACTCACCTTAACGTGCACTATCTAAACGAACATTCTATAAAAACACACAACCTACAAACTAGTTTAATTTAGAACTGTTAGCCTAAAGGCCCTATTTATACACTCAGCCCTAACGCCTTTTAACTTACAAGTTTGATAGCCTTTCGACTTCTTAATTGAATAGTTTTTCAACTTACTAATTTGATAGTTTTTAAAATATATGTATACATGCTAGGCATCTTCACTGGAATGAAATCGTTACTTTAGTTATCGTGCCATTTGTGGGATTAACATTAATTAACTCTCTACAGTCTTCAAACTCCACATCCTAGTTCCGTGGACTTGAAAACTGCCGATGAACTTTATTGGCGTTATAGAACGCCACTAAATAAAAAGTTGGTGTAGTAGTGTCGACATCATGGTCGCCTTCATTAAAACTAATGTATCTTGTTCTAAAGTGATACATAGTTTACTGCAGAAGTTATTAATTTATTATTGTTACATTGTGACGAGTGGTTAATAAATTTTCAAGTATTTCTGGAATCGACTATACCAATTGACGTCTGGAATATCGATCGATCTCGATAAGAATTCATTTACTACAAGTATCGATTGAGGCGTTACATAAATAAATGAACACTTCCCTTGGCATTGCACTAGCTCATGATGCATTGCGCTTTATGACCCTGAGGATATAGCCCAGGTAGACTTGTTGATATGTGGTATTAAGTTCACCTTACTTACTATATGGCATTAAGAACTCCAAAGTTCATGTCCGCACTTACAAAAGAACACCGCTTACCTCTCACTTGAGCTAGTTCTATCCAGTCCACCTCATTACACCCCCTATCTATTTCAGGTCTTTCTAATGTTATCCTGCCCTCTGCGTCTAGGTCTGCCCAATGGTCTCGTCCCATTGGGTTTACCAGTCAGTACCCTGAACAAAGTTCTAAATTCTTCAACGTAGTTGGCTAACACGCTTGTCGTGTTGAGCTAGACTGCTGAGGACGGGGATATCGAGGTTCGAATCTCGGTCGGGTGAACTGGGGGTGGTTTTTCCTAAATGGTTTTCCACTTCTCTCCACGCAAATGAGGGTTCACTTCCTCTAATTCAACCTTCCCAATTCCTAATCCATTAGAGTAAACTTAAAGCGTATAACCCTAACGGGTAGTAAGACGCGGTGCTAAGTATTATTGTTATTATTATTAAATTCTTCAATCTCAACAAACTTTAAATAAAATATATTTATCACACTTAAGCTATTAACGGCTTAATTTAAGTGATAAGAATGAAGAAGGTAGTGTAGAGGAAATGCACCCGCATAAGCGTTTATAAGGCATTGGGTAAATACAATGATAAACTACATGTTGATAGCTAGCCCTAATGCACCCGGTGGAGATTCGAACCTCTACCTCACCGTCACCGGCAATCCAGGCTATTGTGAGGTATACATCTTAGACTTTACGATCACTGATACAGTTCTAAGTGGATTAAGCTAACGGTCAGGGAAGAGGACGGTAGTTTCAGAGGAAATATAATTATCTCAATTCATGTGAAGAGAGGATGAACATCAACATCATAATCACGGGAATTTCTGTTTGGAGAAGGCCAAATTACAATTAATTTAAATTAGTTTAAAAATGGAACCCGGACACAGGAATTGCACCGTGGACGTGCGGAAATCGCCAGTTACATATGAGCGATCCGTTGATGTCGTGAGCTATCAGATATCACAGCCGTTAGTCGTACTCACATCCCAGGCCAAGCCGGACGTGTTTTTTTTAGCACAACACTTTCCAGCAATACGCTCAAATACTAATTACTTTATTGGGCTAGGAATAGAGACGATCAAACTTAGAGGAAGTGTACACGCATTTGTGTTAGGAGAGAGGGTGAAACCATTTAGGAAAATCACTCTCAACTGTCTTAGACCCAATAGAGATCAAACATAGGTTAGGAAGACTTACTCCCAAGTGAGTTCTTGAGAGATAAAGACGATATATTTAATATTTTAGTGTCTTAGGAGGGAAAGGATCTCTTGTAGGGGGTCACTTTATTATATTTACTCATGTGGAACTTCATTAAGACCATGACCAATTTATAAAGTGCACTGTTCCCCTTAAGCGATCAGTGCTTTTTTTTTGTAGTAGAGAGGGGTGCTCCTGACTAATTATTTGAGCGCAAATGGATTGGAATGAAAGTGAACATTATTAACCAAACTTTTGTTCTAACATCATTAATATTGTTATTAGTATTACTATCGATTATTGGCACTTTAATAAAGGAAAACACTGGAAATGAAAAACAAAATTAAAAAAATGGAAACTGGAAATTGTATAATGTAAATTTGTCTCTGCTTACTATGATAAATTCTTTGTAAACCGCTTGTACAATAATTATGTGTATCCAAATTCTATTATTACAAATACTTTTTTATATATCCTTTGTGTTTTTAACCATTTTAATTGCAACATTTCTTGTGAATCTACCTTAGAAAATATTTTAGAATTTCGAGAGGCACAAGAGGGCAAAATAACTCGCACATGTTCAAAGTATCTCATAAAAAATTAAACCTCTTGGTCGTCGCGTAAGTATTAACTATAGATTTATAAAATACAATTCTTCTCACAAAAAATATACCAAAGCCAGAGAGTTATATAAATATCACCATCATCCTTAATGGTAACCTGGTGGTCTAGGGGTAAGGTGTCAGACTTCTGTGCTGGGATCCGGGGCTCAATCCTTGGTCCCGTCACAAATTTATCTGATTACCAAACCCTTCATTCAACTCTGACAAGACGTGTATTAATCACAACTTGTGAATGTGTGGCATGCCAGGCCTCCACCGTGGTTCGGATCCCACGTTAAACTGTAGGTACTCCATTTTATCTCGCAATCACTCTACCATTACACATAAGCATAAGCGCGTATAACACGAACGGGTAGTAAGACACGGTGCTAACAATAATAATAATAATAATAATAATCTTCATCATAAGAATACAAGTCTAACAAAAGAGATCATTAGGTCATTGAAGAGGGCCTTCATTATATTGTTTTCCCTCTTTATTAGTTTAAGTTAATAATTTGTTTTATTGCTATGACTTGCACATCAATATAATGTAATTATTTTTTATAAGCCATGTGTTGTTCTGTGTTTGTTCACTGTTAGAGGTCAAGACTGTTGGGCTGCAAATTTAATAAAAGGAAAATGTTAAAATTATATGAACCTTATTTTTTATTATTATTTGATGTGTTTAACGTGCGCTTTCTAAACAGACTGTTAGGGTTTGGAGGGACTTCAATTTGATATCTAAGGCAAGCGTGGTCCAGAGTTCAGTGCTAAATAAGGAGGTTACAGGTGCAAATGATCCTTTTGTGATAAAGTGCCTGAAAAACATTAACACATATTTGCTTCAATGACTACCCATGAACTCAATTTTTGATAATCAACAACGGTATTTGAAAATAACTCCTGTTCGCCCTACACCCTAGCTACACCCCAATTTGTCAGTTTGTTTGAGGTAAGGTTAACAGTCTTACAAACCATTCTCTCAGTTTAAAATCCATCGTTAATCAAAATTATTACTGAAACTACCACTGGCCTCACCACAAAAAATAAAAAATACCAAGCGAACAATATTTACCTAACATTCAAATAGGTAAGTTAGCTATTTTCCATCATCTCATTATTGAATTGGTTTTAGATTAAATGTTTTACATAACATTAGTCACTAATTCCTTACTACAAGCTTTATAGTTTTACAAGCTTTAAATTTGTTTATTAATTATTATTATTATCATTATTATCATAGTTATATATCTATTAGTATTACTATCATTATTTTGTTCAAAGGGATATGCTTTTTTTTTTATTTGGCGAAATTTATGTAGAAAATAAATCAAACATAGTTCATTTCAGCTGTTAATATATGAACGTGTATCTATTTTATTAGAAATACTTAACAGCTATTTTATAAACATATTGTTATATCAATAAATGACATTAAGAACTAGTTTGCACAGAGATAATTAACTAAGAGCTAGCGGAAGGTAAAGTTTTGAAAATTTGGAATATCGATGGTTTAATGTTTTGTTTTATTTCCCACAGTGTGGTTTTCCATCACACCTGTAGGGCAGGGTTGGCCTATGACACGCAGGTATGAAACTTGTGTCACGCGGACACGATTTGGTTGGCACGCCGACATGAAAAAGGATACATTAAATATAACTTTTCCCGGCGTGGTATACTTTTTTGAAGTCAATATATTTTGGCAGGCACGTCATTAAATATATTCCTTTCACTTTTTATTCGTCAATATAGCTTCTATAAAACACAACATACCGTACATTATTTAGAGTAAATTGAAGTATCATGGATAAATGCTCATTAAAAACGTAAATTAGAGGTGACACCATATTATTATTATTATTATTATTAGCACCGCGTCTTACTACCCGTTCGGGTTATACGCACTTACGCTAATGTGTAATGGTAGGGTGATTGTGAGATGAAATGTAGGACCTACAGTTTAACGTGGAATCCGAACCACGGTGGAGGCCTGGCATTCCTCACATTCACAAGATGTCTTGTCAGAGGTGAAGGAAGGGTTTGGTAATCAGATAAATCTTTGCCGGGACCGAGGATTGAACCCCGGCCACCAGCATAGAAGTCTGACACCTTACCCCTAGACCACCAGGTCACCCCGTGACACAATAAATTAGTTATAAAAACTAAGATAATCCTTAAGTGGCACAGTTTTCTTTTACTAGCACCACGTCTTACTACCCAATTGAGCTATACGCTTAAGTACTAATTACTCTAGTAATAAGTAAAGTTGAATTAAGAGAAAGTGTACCCGCATTTGCCTGAAGAGAGAGAGTGTGAGAAACCATTTAAGAATAACCTCCTTCATTACAGTCAACTGGGATCAAACTCCGATCTCCCCGTCTTCGGTGGTCTAGTCTATTGAAAGAGTGACTCCTTAATCCACGTGACCACTTAAACAGGTGGCACCCTTGTTGAAAAAGGTTCACCATCCCTATGCTTGTTAAATGATGATTAATTTATTCTTAACTAACATTTTAATTCGATAATTACATTTGTCTTAAACGTGCTAGTGAAAAAATCCACTATGAGCAAAGTTAGAAATAGCCTTCATTATGTCATACAAAAGTATAAGAATATTTTTAAATTGAGTTTGTTATAAATTTTTCATCAAGGAATTCTCAACTCATTTTTTAATTATAATTTTACCCTAATCGGTGGGTTATTTAGTTTGCCGACGACAAGCAAGGTTCGATTGTTTGACTTGCGTAGAAGATTTGTTTTTATCTCAAATGGATTTTCCCTTCAACTCCATTCAATATCAGATAATTTTCACGGAAATACTATCTTCCTCATCCCTGCCTCATTAGGGAAAATATGGGGATATCCCGGTCGGGGGATTAGATATAATGCACATAAATGCACGAAGATTAAGTGATTAAGTAATTACACTGACGCGTTAACTCAATCTGTAAGTAATTAATTCTCTGTTCACCCAGGTTTGATATCAAACGAGCAGAGCCTACTATCATTTTAATTTTTAATTTATTTGAGGTATTTAACGTGCACCTTCTGAACCGACTGATTATATCAGAACACGGTAATTTCTACGAGCGAGAGAAAAAGGGCCTATCAATTTTGCCAGGAAAGGTATTTTAACATTTCTTCCAGGGCTATTGTACATGCCACAATCAACACGAGACCGACGGCTTTACTTCCCCTCCGAGGGAAGCTGTGCTACGGATTTCTATCGCTCAAGAAATATCCTTCGACCGAGGCTGGGTTCAAACCTACAAACATTGTGTCCTCAGGCAAGCACTTCACTCCAAGATTACCAAGATTAATTTTTCCTGTTGAGTAGTTTTCTATTTTTACTCCACGCAAGTGCATCTAAAATTACTTCAAATTCTACCTTCCTTACCGTCTCCCATTAGTATAATATTATAATTATAACTCAGATAACCTCAGTGCCGTGTTATGGAGTGTTGCCAGGGTAAGCAAAGCTTTTTAAAACTGTACCTGTGACATGTTCTCACTGTCACCCGCCTCGGTGGCGTAGTTGGCTAACGCGCTTGTCGTGTTGAGCTCGACTGCTGAGGACGGGGAGATCGAGGTTCGAATCTCGCTCGGGTGAACTGGGGGGGGGGTGTTGTTCCTAAATGGTTTTCCACTATCCCTCCACGCAAATGCGGGATCACTTCCTCTAATTCAACCTTCCCAATTCCTAATTCATTAGATTAATTAGTACTTAAAGCGTATAACCCGAACGGGTAGTAAGACGCGGTGCTAAATATTATTATTATTATTCTCATTGTCAGCCCACATTAAACCAATAATAAATAGACTGTGCCATAGCTGGCATACTCTAGAAATCAAATCAAAATGTTCTACGGACTGATGGGAAAGTTCCCAGGTACTGTTCCTTTAATCTAGCTCTTATTACACTGGCAACACCTTACGTCACGCCACATAATAAAAGTATAATACCACCCACTTTGATGGTAGAATGATCTTTAAGGCGTCTCTCTCGCAATAGATCGGACTACCAAGGTTTGAATTCCGGTCAAGTGTACTGAGGGTGTTTTTTTCTTAGAAGTTGGTCCACTCTTCTTCCACAAAAATACGGGTACAGTTTATTTTAATTTAACCTTACTCGACCCCAAATCCATTTAGTGTTATTAGTAAATGTACGTATATCCCGAACGGGTAAGTAGCCTAAGACATGATGCTAAAGAAAAAATCCTCTGGCAAACACTGCACGCCTCACGCAAGCGCCAAATAGCAAAGCAAAGTTGTGACTTGTTACCTTGTTGAAAACTCCAAAACACAACCTGAGGAAACGATCGCACCACAAGGACCAGGACGGTTATATGTACCTGACAACAAACAACAAACTGACAACGATTCGACCAGTAGTGGACAGTTAATAGGCTCAGAGGGTATCGATTGTTGCAGCGGTGTCACCTGACCTACATCCTATTGGCCCATCAGAACACACGCGAACATCAAGTCGACATGCCATCATATGTTTAGTGGACGTCGTGTTTTACAACAAGCCGTTGTCATAAGTCCGTCTAAAGATAAAAAAAAGAAGCTGGCTAATCAATAGTTATGGAAGGTCTGTTGAAATTTTTCCTTGTCTCCCCTCCCCCTAAGCCCTTACACAACATTTTCTATCCTTTCTTCATAGTAGGGTCAGTTTCATAGTCAGATTGGGTACACCTCAAGTACCACGCTATACTAAATGCAGGACAACACCTATCTAGACGAAAATAGTCGCGTAGTCTAACGCGCCACTCTCGTGTTGGACTAGACTGATGAATAATAATAATAATAATAATATTTAGCACCACGTCTTACTACCCGTTCGGGTTATACGCTTTAAGTACTAATTACGCTAATGGATTAGGAATTGGGAAGGTTGAATTAGAGGAAGTGAACCCGCATTTGCGTGGAGGTAGAGTGTAAAACCATTTAGGAACCCCCTCCCCAGTTCACCCGACCGAGATTCGAACCTCGATCTCCCCGTCCTCAGCAGTCGGGCTCAACACAAGCGCGTTAGCCAACTACGCCATCGAGGCCGGTTAGACTGATGAAGACAGGGAGATTGGGGCTCGATCCCGGCCGGGTATACTAAGGGTGGTTTTTCCTAAATGGTTTTCCAATCTCCTTCCACGAAAATGTGGGTGCAGCTCCTCTGAGTTAAACCTTCTGAATCACTAAACCATTAGTTTAATTAGTTCATAGGCGTATAACCAGAACGCTGTACTTAAAAAATATACTGGAATGTAATTGGCCGTCTTGTATTTAGTTTAGCACCTTACTTAAGGAATACTCAATGTGACTATAAGACTGGCCCTAAGTGTACCCGCATTTAACTGTAAGAATGAGTTAAGTAGGTAAAAATCATATAAGTATACACCTAGTAGGGATTAGAGCTCCAAACTTACCATCAATGAGAAACAAAACAAGACTGTTGCTTTTATACACGCGACCACCGATATTAGTACCAACATTTCCATGTATCACTTCTTTTATGAGGTTGGTCAGTCTTTCAACGGCTATCAACCATTTACTGGCGGCTATTTATTCGTGACTTCTTTGACCTGATTTATCTAACAACATATAAACGAACATTAATGCATTTTAGGGTTCATAAACAATGTATATGTTTAAAAAATAAAAATAAAGGTATATTCTTCGATATATGATTTTTATAATTTCCAACTACGACGCGAGGAGCGGTGTGGGGTGACAAAGAAGTCTGCCCGCTTCTTGTTAGTGTTTGACCAAGGACCAAAGACCAAGGACCTAACGGCTTGTCATACATAAATAATATAAGAAGGATACATTGCGAAAATAATATAAAATACGTTTTTATATCAAACTAAGCAATAAACAACTTTTACATGAAACCTCTTTTTATTTAACCAATGAATAAAAGTGATAACTGAAATAAAAAAGTGTTTTACTTGTAATTGTTGAAGTATTTAAAGGTGACCTGGTGGTCTATGGGTAAGGTGTCAGACTTCTGAGCTGGGGTCCGGGGTTCAATCCTCGGTCCGGGCACAGATTTATCTGATTACCAAACCCTTCCTTCACCTCTGACAAGACGTGTATTAATCACAACTTGTGAATGTGTGGAATGTCAGGCCTCCACCGTGGTTCGGATTCCACGTTAAACTGTAGGTCCTTCATTTCATCTCACAATCACCCTACCATTACACATTAGCGTAAGTGCGTATAACCCGAACGGGTAGTAAGACGCGAAGCTAATAAGAAAAAAATAAGAATAATATTTAAAAACTACGTACTTATCAACAGACTAGGAACTTGTATACACCTCTTCTTAAAGATAGTTAAAAGAGCTTTCATTAAAAAAAACTAAACGAAAAATCGGTATGGTGGTTTTTCGAGATATACTGATAAAAGCGTTTCGAAGGGGTGGCCATTTTGATTACATCATAACTCCTGTCCACGGAAGAATGGTTTTGGATTCTAAATCTGAAAATGCATAATATAATTAGGACCAGCCCTGGGAAAAATTTCATGATTGTATCAAAAGGTGGCGTGTCTATTTCTTATACTGTTCAGCTGTGTCTCAAACCTCATTTTGAGTTGCACCAATAACAATTACGACGTAATTGTCAAGCAAATCTCTGGTCAAGATAATTTCATTCCTATCAACCATTTCATTCTCCAATCACCATGTTGATGGGAAACATAACCTATAGGTTTTTATAACTGGATTAGTTTTTGAATCCTTATTTAAGTGATTAATAAAAGTAAAGTGTGTGTTTTATATATTTATTTAGCGTGTGTTTTAATTTCAGTTATAGTAGTGACAATTATGGCATGTTCAGATGAAGTTTTTCAACCATACAATGACGTTATAGAGAATAGTTGAGATCTAAAGCAGTTGCAGGAAATAAATTAGCTTTTCATTAATTACAAAGCAATACAATTTTAGATGAGGCTTAGACTGAGTACTTTTTTTTATTGTGTATGATTATTAATATCACTACAAAATAAATCGCTTAAAACATTTACCCTAAAGAACGTGCCTGAAATGAACCAGGCAGCCTAGTCTACCAGAGACATAAGGTTTTTACGTCATAGCCAACCTTATGAATAAGTAATTTAGGTCATTTCACAATCAGATTTCCCAAATACACTGTCTTTTACATTGTTGCCATGCTTGTGGTACCTGATTACGTATTTGATAAAATCTGTTGTCGAATGAACAGAGAGTTTGAACCTTAATAATTGACATTGTTTCAATCCAAACTTTTCTTAATCGCAGATCAAGCCGATTGGCAATGCGGTATTTAAAGAATCATTTTGATTTTTGTGCAACAAGAATTTAGTCGAAGATATTATTTTTGTTGCTGTCACGTAGCACTAATTTTTCTTTTTAAATTGTCTCTTACTTGGAACGTTCGAAGTTATTTTGCGAAGCGGATTGCATCTTAACTTGACGCACCTAAGCAGGCTAAGCATTAGCACACTTAGACGTTAATGTACAAAATAGAAAGATAGGGAATACAATGTGAAGTTAACCCTGAGAGGGCTCTTGTCTATGTGTTGAAAACCCTTTCCCTCTTCCTTTGACAAGTTTACACAGTTAATTTAATATTTGCGTCTTGAAAACATTGACTTGCTTTTTAACTTTATCTTTTTATTGTTTCCTATTCTAAATAGACATACGCTACGACGGACTCTTTTAATCTACATCCTGTCACACACCTCGGTGGCGTAGTTAGCTAACGCACTAGTTTCATGTTGAGCTAGACTGTTGAGGACGTGTAGCTAGAGGTTCGAATCTCGGTCGGGTGAACTGGGGGGGGTGTTTTTTCTTAAATGGTTTTACACTCTCCTTCCACCAAAATGTGAGCTCACTTCCTCTAAATTCAACCTTTTCTCTTCCTAATCCATTAGAGTAACTAATACTTAAACGTATAACCTGAACGGGCAGTGACACGCGGTGCTAAATAAATAAATAAAATACATCCTGATGGGAATATTCCTACAAGCCATTTTCGTGACCAAGCGAAATAGCCTAAGTTGTAGAGGATTTATAAAAAAATACGTTTACAAGAAAAATACTTCAAGATGATGATGATAATAATAATTTTATGACAATGTAGGACTATTTTTAGGATTATTTAAGAATTTATGTTTTTTGTTTCAACGTTATATCTTTAAAATTCTCTGAGTAAAACGTAAATTCATTACAAGAGAAATCCTATCTTGACCGGCCATGACGCCACAGTTAGGCAACTTCCTAAAGTTCATATACGTAAAGATAAAAGTCTAGAGCAGTGGTTCTCAAATTTAATAGTCGTGTGAACCCTCTAATCATGCAACAGCTGATTCGCAGACCTCTTGAGGTAGGATAATTGATTTAAAAATAAATTAATAAAAAATCTATAGTATATTATAGGGATAAATTAGTCATAATAATTTTTAATGTAAAAATAATTATAATATAAATTAAAATAAAATATATGAAAACTTTTAGATATAATATACTTTTAAATAAATGTAAAAAGTTACAATAAAGTATAAAGAATATCCTATATGTGTTATAGTTGTACATTTATAATCATTGATAATTTATGTGAGGAATAGAAATGAAGTTTGATTCAACACCTTAGAAGATTTCCATTCACTTTTTTTTTTTACACCACAAAGAGCAGGAAAGATTTGTTCGCACAAATAAGTTGTTGAGAAAGGCATCAAATATTTCAGTGCTTGTTTTTGAAAGTTTTTTTGTACTGGCTGACGAGAAAACTAAACTTAAAAGTGAATGCCCAAATATTCTTCTTAAAATTGTAAGTACAAGGGGCGTGGCCAGCCCCCCCACTCCTAGGCCTCAATTTTTCGATGGGCTTTAATTTGGGCACCCGCCTCGGTGGCGTAGTTGGCTAACGCGCTTGCCGTGTTGAGCTCGACTGCTGAGGACGGGGTTCGAATCTCGGTCGGGTGAACTGGGGGTGGTTTTTCCTAAATGGTTTTCCACTCTCCCTCCACGCAAATGCGAGTTTATTTCCTCTAATTTAAACTTCCCAATTCCTAATCCATTAGAGTAATCAGTACTTAAAGCGTATAACCCGAACGGGTAGTAAGGCGCGGTGCTAAATATTATTATTATTTAATTTGGGAAGGCATCTTCATTGTGTTTAATATACACCAGTGATTTACCTTTTTATATACAATTTTATAATATATAATAACGGGTGACCTGGTGGTCTTGGGGTAGGGTGTCAGACTTCTGTGCTGGCGGCCGGGGCTCAATCCTAGGTGCCGGCACAGATTTATCTGATTAACAAACCCTTCCTTCACCTCTGACAAGACATCTTGTGAATGTGAGGAATGCCAGGCCTCCACCGTGGTTCGGATTCCATGTCAAACTGTAGGTCCTTCATTTCATCTCACAATCACCCTAACATTACACATTAGCGTAAGTGCGTATAACCCGAACGGGTAGTAAGACACGGTGCTAATAATAATAATAATAATAATAATCTCTAAGAAATATTTATAAAGATATGCCAGGGATTCCCTCGTGTACCCCCTGTGTGTTTCGAGGATCCCTGGGGGTACACATACCTCACTTGGAGACTATCTGGCCTAGAGAATAAACAAAGCACACGTTAATATTTTATGATGTCACATCTGAATGTATCTATGCTTACGTTATATATGCAATTTAATCACTAATAGCTCTTTTTTTTTGTATTATGTCGCCACAATTTCTCTACCCGTTCGTGTTGTAAGCGTTAGTAGGCCTACTAATTACGCTAATGTATGTGCTGTGAGGAAGGTCGCATTGAGAGTAAGTTTACGTGCACGTGCGTAAAGAGAGGGTGGATAACTATTTATAGAGAAACCACCCTCAGGTCAGATGACCTGGATTCGAACCTTGATTTCCTAATCGTCATCATCAAACCAATTTAATTAGAGGATAATGCATTTAGACCATTTGACCACCGAAGCGGGAAATTATTTGTGTTAATTTGCAGTTTAGTAGCTGTTCTTTTTTTAAGTATTACCCATTTGTGGTTACTTGCCTAAGTACTAATTACACTAATGGCTTAGGAACTATGACGATTTAATTGGGAAAAGTGCACCCACATTTACGAGGAAGGAGAGTAGAAAACCATTTAGGAAAAAGCTCTGTGTACCCGATCGGGACTGAACCCCGATCTCTCAGTTTTCAGCAGTCTAGACCAACACGAGAGTAGCGCGCTAAATCACTCAGCCACCGAAGTGGGTTAGTAGTGGTTCAAAACATTATTTACTTTCCATCGATTACTGTTTCCAGCCTGTGACATGGGTCAGTTAAAAAAAACACAACTAAATCCACACTATATTTTCCTGCCGGTTTGCTAGGCTTGTCTTAGCTTCATGTGCCTTGTGATTTAACTTAAGACTAGAACAGGCACTACATCTAGTCCCCGACCGTTAATTTATCAATGTGAAAATGTAAATCCACATTTCACCAGTGGTAAATTTTTGAACATTCCAGGAATTTAACCCAGGACCCTTATCTCATTAGGCAGACGTGCTACCGACTGAGTTAAGGTGTCGGATTACGGTTCTAAAGATGATTATGTATTAAAAATATACCATATTTAGTAAAATATTTAAAATCAGGTTCATATTATATCTTAGTTGTCTTTTTACTTTGAAATGATTCCAATATTCGAAGGTTATTGGGGGTGTTTGTTGATTGAATTCGAAACTAAAAAGATCAGACCAGATTTTTAGAAGATTCGGACACTTCTATTTTTTTATGTACTACCTCAACTCGTGCTGTGATGCTATATTATACTTGTATCCGGTATACTTAACCACTCTGCCCCGTAGGATGTCCACCATTTTCTTCAATAATTTTCAGACTTTCAAAACTAATTTGAGTATCGCCTTGGTAACAAACACCAGCCTTGAATCTCCTGTTTTCTTCAAGATTCTGATCTTCACAAGAGGACTTATAATTGACTTGTTAAACTTCCTGCCCAAGTTTCCTGTACAACAACATCGGGCCCATTTTACCTCGTGGCTACAGGGATGTGGAGGAGGGGCGCACGGTGTTTGCGCGACAAACAAGAGGACGCTCACTCCCGCTAAAATATCGGCTCCGGGCAACTAAGTAACTTTTCCCTCACAGCACTTCTTTGACGAGGGAGGGTGTCGGGGAGTAAAAATAAAACCCATTTTCTTAAAGGTCCACTTCAACTTTAAGGTGAAAGTGTGGGGGATGCGATAAAAAGTGTGTTTGCAGTTTTTATAGAAAAACTACTTTTTGTTTGCCCAAAATAAATCGAGTCCTGATATCCCCATCTTCAGGAGGACAGTCTAACACGAGAATAATGACTTAGAATTTAGACCATTCAGCCTCTGAAGAGGGTATCAAGGTTGTTAATGACGTATGACTTGCTTCGGTGACCGTGTGGTCTAACGCGCTACTCTCGCAGTAGACTAGACCACCAATGACGTGTAGATCAAGGTTCAAATCTTAGAAGGATGTACTGAGTTAAAAAACAAGTTTTTCATTCTCCCTTCAAGCAAACGTGTGGGGGGGGGGGGAGGAAATGCTAAGGGGTACGGATTGGTAGGATGGTGAATAGTAAATGCTTCAGCATTTGCGTGAAAAGAGAATGTAAAGACTACGTGTCTGTCACTCTCCATACCCTACTTTGTTTATTATGCATATAGACACATGTAATACTACTTGTGGTACAAAGTGCTGTTGAATTAGCGGCCCCAACATGTCAATCTTATACTCTTTATCTCTTTAAAATAATATTTAGTTTTACTCTCTGGTCCCGTCTGAGGACCACCTGGCACTCCACCATGGGCCACAGGTGGCTCACACACCATTGAGAATCACTGCCTTAGACCATGCGATCACTGATGAAATTGATATAAACTATTAAATTATCCATTTATTACGTTATAAAAATCAAAGAATAATCATTTTGGCTAAATAAATAATTTTGAAACGATTTTTTAATTATTTGGAAATGTTTATCCATACTTATTACTTTTTTTTAACTTCATACAATTTAATAACAAGTCTAGATTTGAAATTCCATATAACTTATTTTGTGTGATTCTATAGAATTTTTCGAATCAAAGAATTATTCAAAGTATTTGAGGAATTAAGGATTCGGGCGACCTTTTCTATGAAACTACCGTTAGAAAATTGTACAGTTCCTGTAAAAAGTATTACCATTTTTAAATCTAAGGCTTGGATCAACTTAACGTTTACGTAATTTCAAGATTGCCCTATTCTTTTTTAAAAATGGAAGCCAGAACAATGCAATTAATTGAAGTGACGTTCCTTTAACGTAAGAATTAACCAGAGGAAAACTGTTACGTTACACTACGTATACTATGTGTTCATGTCTGCAAATCATGTTGCAAGCAATATCAACACGACTATTTAGTATTTCATTTGTGTTTGTTTTAGTGTGTACAGACTCCTTCTTCGTTACAGGTTGTTTGTTCTCGTTTTGCAAACAACAAAATGTAATGTTGTTTCTTCCTACATTATTTTGTAGACTCAGCAAACCTCTATTGTAATCACTTGGAGCCTGACTAACCTCAACCACTTAAGTTACATTAATAAGAACAAACTATTTCAAAACCTTTAAAAATAGAATACGTATGTGTTTTGTTCGAATTTTTGCTCTACGTTACGTGAATCTTGATCACACAATATGCTTATTTTAGTTACGTGAACATTAAGTAAAAACATATTTTTACGTAGATGTTATGTTTTTATTAACACCGTGTAGCTTACACTAATGTGTCAGGAATTAGGAAGGTTTAACTTAAAGGAAGTGTACTCAAATCTGCGTGGTGGGAGAGCGGTAAATCGTTTAGTATAAACCACCCTCAGTACAGACGACTGGTATCAAACCCCGTTCTCTCCGTCTAATGCAGTCTAGTATTTTAGACTATGTGTCCACCGAAGAACAAGTCTCCCAACTCCAAAGCATGATCCACACGCTCGCCAAAAATTGAGATTTTAATCTACTCGAGGGGCGCAGCAATTCTCACACTGGCAGAAATGTATGTCGACCTATGATTCTTTTCGACACAAACTTAAAACAGCTGGTAATTAATATATTTAATTTGAAAGTGGATAGACATATATTTTAGATGATGGTTGCTATGAATGTTTTCTCATTATATTCTGTTGTGTAGTGAAGCAAATCAACACAAAAATGAGACAACAAACATAGTTTTTACTTAAAGTGGCTGTTTCGGTAAGTAAGAAATTTCCGCGCGGAAGTTCAGCTATAATGCATTTCTATGATGCGTTAATTTCAAAATATGGTTCACGCCAAAATAAAGTCGATAAATTCAAAAATGTTTTTTTTACATAACTAAAACTCATGTTTTGTGTTTTATTAATTGAAAAAATTGTGAAAATGAGACATTACCTCATTTTCAACGAGCTATGATACTAGAGTTAATGAAAATGGGCTCTAGATTTATCCTTCCTCTAACAAATTAATACAGTACATTTTTTATAGGCTAACAACAGAAAATTTTAAGATATTTGAGAACTAGAAGCGAGCTTTCCTCTTTACCTTGATATAATACGTTTAGTAGTGTTAATTTTATTCTTTATTAATGACATGATAAAGGGTGTTTGTAAATGGAGGGTGCAAGGGAGTATAAACTTAGACATAATAGAGAAGTATTTCCATAAAACGACACAGAACATTGTATTTTAAGACGTGTGGGCTGACAGCGATTGATACTGTCTCTCTGACCGAGGTGACCACCTTAAAAGAGTTATTTCAAACTATTATCCAGCAGTAGGCGCGTCTGTTTGCTTGTATCTCGCTTTGTAGGAGCACATGAGCGTATTGAGTCGGTTGGTTTAGGCGCATGCGCACTGATGGATTCGTTTGGTTTTGAATCTTGAATGGTGATTCGACGCAGATTCCATGGAGAAGCACGGCCAAAGCCGAGATTGTTTCTTACAGTGCAGAGCAGCGACCTTTGCAATTCGCGCTGTTTTATTTTGATTGGTTTAGAGCTCGTCACGTGACCACATTTCAATAACTGCTGTTTGATTTTCCGCCAACGTATATATCTACAGTAAACCGTTCACTTTTGTTGACCGTCACTGAATGTTACATTTGCGATGACAAGTCTACTCGATGTGTCCGCGTCCAATCGACATATTGACAGCAAGATTGTTGGACTCGCGGAGATGACGCAAGGGGAGCTCGGGCAGTTAATACAGTTATGTCCAGCCTCTGGTAAAAAAAAAAGAATCAAGTCTTCACTTTGATGTTTCTCATGCATACATATCCACCATTTAATGCATATTTTTTCCGTAGTGGATTGAGGGACGGGTGAGGGGGTGGTCAAAGGATGGGAGGGAGAGGTGGGGTGTATTGAGAAGACTTATATTGTAGCGAGGCGATCCCCAAAGATGTCACTCATTCTAACATCTCCTTCTGAAGTCACAATTTGCAATGAAAGGTCTCAGCCGTGTTCGAGAGTACCGAGGGTATTTGTTTTAACCCTGCCACAGATACCGTGGTTATAATCGCACGTAGATCGATATTTAGTCTCCATGAGGTGTGAAATGTATCGAGTTACGGATGATTATTTATTATTTGAGCTTGACTGGGACCCAATCTCTTGTATTTGGCCCAGGCCTTGGTTGAAGCCTAGGTCAGATCCACCACGTGGTAAGAGATGTGAATGTTATGAAAGGGTCTGAATGCAGTGAGTTTTGTATAAGATGTCACGTAGTACCTCGTTTAGTTCGGTGTGACTTGGCAGGTCTTTAAGAGTGTCCCGCCCGAGTGACGTGACACATGGTCTGGTAAGACTTACTTATTATTATTATTATTATTATTATTATTATTATTATTATCACCGCGTCTTAATACCCGTTCAGTTTAACGTGATATCCGAACCACGGTGGAGGCCTGGCATTCCACACAATTACAAGTTGTGATTAATACACGTCTTGTCAGGGGTGAAGGAAGGGTTTGGCAATCAGATAAATCTTTTGCCGGGACCGAGGATTGAACCCCGGACCCCGAACACAGAAGTCCGACACCTTACCCCTAGACCACCAGGTCACCCTAGTACTTAATTACATCCATTACTGTTTTCGGTCAATGGTCTGGGTCAGTATTTTTCTTCAAACCATATATTTTCCACTACCGGCTTGCTAGGCCTGTCGTAGAGTCGTATGCCTTATAATTTACCTTAAGACCAGAACAGGCACAACATCCAATCCCCGGCCGTTGATCTATCATTGTGAGAGGGTAAAACCACATTTCAACAATGATACATTTTTGGCCGTGCTGGGAATCAAACCCAGTTTGCTCAGTAGGCAGACATGCTTCCGACTGAACTAAGGTGTCGGATTCATGATCTGGTAGTGACATGACAGAAATATGACAGTGACACACAAGTGATGATAATGGCATGTGACTCAAAGAACACCGGAATTATTTATTAGTAATTAATGTAGTGATGATGTTTGCCTCTGATGATGAATATGCTTTAACCTTATTATATTGAATCAAAGTTATTAGATACAATTATTATCATCGCGGTAAACAGTGTTTTTGGGTGCATTCTTTTTAAAGAGAAAATGTAAAATAAAACACGGTACTTTCAATATTTTTAAAGATTTAAATATGTATCCAGAAAAATTTCAGTAATTTTACAGAATGAGTAAAGAATTATTATTTAATTTGTTAGTAAGAAAAATTGAGCCTGAGATTAAAAAAAAAAGATACAAGCTTTAGGACTTATATGGCACCTGAAGAACCTTAAACAAATGTCCAACGAATCAAACGAACTATCTTGTCGCTAGCCTGCGACAAAAAAATGGATCATGCAACAATCGTCTGACTCTGACGTGTGTCAAGTCACAACTATGTTGCGCTACTTCAGTGGGAGCTTACCCATATGTTTACATCGGTTTAGCCGGAATACGTATGTTAGACGCCAGATCACGCGTCAGATCACTATCGTGTCACGTCATTTTAGTGGGCGTTTCCCCTATGGGGTGAACTCTGGGGGACGAAGAACTACACGACTATGAAGAGCTAAATAGAATAATGTATTAACCACAACTTGTGAATGTGTAGAGTGCCAGGCCTCCACCGTGGTTCGGATTCCACGTTAAGCTGTAGGTCCTCCATTTTATCTCACAATCACCCTACCATTACACATTAGTGTAAGTGCGTGTAACCCGAACGGGTAGTAAGACGCGGTGATAATAATAAATAGAATAATGGGCTATGCCACAACAACTATAGCATGTTTTATTTTTTTTACCGAATGGCATATATGACCAGGAGGGGGAGGGACATGACATCCAGGTTCGATAGCGTTGTCCAGGGTACACCAAAGGAGGTTGGCTACACGTCGTACCCGCAATGAGATGATGTGTTGATAGTGAATATAAAGAACGTTATGGAGCTGGTGTGCATCTTAACATAACTTAAGTCTAATTAACCAAACGCTTAAGGGGAAAATACCCAAGGTTCCAGCCAAGAACAAAACTCGGGACCCCTTGACACGTATCTATGGTGTACTGACTACTACACCACGTGGCCGGTTACTATAAATGTTATAATTAAGCATTGTGTTCTTCTACTTATTTACGCAAAGCAGAAAATATTATTTGTATTTATTTCTGAAAGTAGAAAATTTGTATAAAATTAGGGGAAAAAAAAGATATACTTAAGCTTATACATTATGGAGACTTAGATATTAATATCTAAAACGTACAATTATGTAGCATTGCATATGATTGTAACAAACGCTTTTTTTTTGCTCCACATTTTACAACCTGTCCGGGCTATCCACGCATGTATACTAATGGGGTAGAGATGAGGAAGTTAGATTATGGAGAAAAATATATTCCCATTTTATTGGAGGGAGGGGTAAATAATAATTTAGGAATAAATAACCTCAGTACACCACAAAGTGATTCGAACCCTGAACTCCGCGTCACCGGTAGAATCAAACCAGTCAAGACTAATTCCTTAGGGCCAGTTTCATAGTCAAATTTAGTACGCCTCAAGTGCGGCGCTACACTAAGTTCAAGACGACACCTACCTAAACTCGAATAGAATGGGCCGTTCTCTCATAGGAAACTGGCCCATTCCATTCTGGTTTAGGTAGGTGTCGTCCTGTACTTAGTGTAGCGCCGCACTTGAGGCGTACTAAATTTGACTATGAAACTGGCCCTAAGTCTGACTATGAAACAGATCCATCTACTGATACATTTATCACAAAGTAATGAATGGCTTTCTGGCAGTATTGGCATAGTGGTTACCACTCCTCCTTTGGACTCGGAAGATTGGGATTAGGATCCCAGCCGGATGCATTTATAATAGCTTTTCCTGAACAGTTATTTTCCAGATACTTGGCTTCAGTGCTGGCGTGGTCTAAGGTGTCACTTTCGTACTAGTCTGGACTGCCAATGACAGGGAGTTTGAGGTTTGGATCCTGGTTGATTGTACTGACGTTTTTAAAAAAAAAAAAATTTCACTCTCCTTCCACGCAAATAAGGGTACATTTCCTCTAAATGTAACCTTCCTCATCCCTAGCTCATTAGCGTTATTAGTATATAAGCGTATAACCTGAAAATATAGTAGAACGTGATGCTAAATAATAAAAATAATAAACTTGGCTGAGTGAGAACCATAAGCTTATACTGATATTTTCACTTTTCAATTCACAACCAATTTCTCTGGCGCATCCGACCTATCATTTGAGAGTAGAATTCATTAAATAAATTTAGATTGAATAGAAGAAGGTAGAGTATAAACTTATGGCTTTAATATTAGGTAAATAACAACTTTTATATTGATACTAGCAATCCCACACGGCGTTGCCCGTGATCCATCTGCAGATTTAAAATGAAACGTTATCCCTGAAATGAAACGTATTGTTTTCCTCTGTTTTCTCCTTGTCAATTTTGTATAATTTTTTATTTAAGAGGAGGATGCGGCATATTTTTCTCCCAGTTATCTCCGAAATGTAATTTTAAACCAGATTATCAACATTTTCTTAAAAAAATTGTTAAAAATAGCCTAATTAAAAAGCCAATAAAAATTTTAAAAATCCGACTCAGAGGTGCATTTGGAACCCCTTCCGTCCACTTATGTTAAACATTTCAGATCTCTTAGTGCCGTTGATTTGGTTGGGTACCGCACACAAACAAACACACAGACAAACACTTCCTGTTGTTATTATTATAGATATTCACGTGCTAGTATCATACTTCAGTTAAATTATATTTGAAAATTACGACTGAAAACGAGAATCGAACTTGGGACCTTTGAATTAGCACGCCAATGCTCTTCCACTGAGCTATCTGGAAATTGTCCCACGTTTTAGTGTCATCCTTCACTCATAGCTCAGAACAGAGTCTGTGATGGACGTGTGGATTTATCGGCTGTTTATCACGGCTGCAAGTTTGTACTTGTAAGATTTGTGTTTACACTCCAATTTTCATAGGAACTAAAAAAGTTGCTTTTGACTTTCTTCTAAATATAACCAGATTTACTTTCACATATTCATACGTCAGGTCATATTATTTGAAGCTTTCACTTTTGATACATACTTTCAACATCTGTTAAAACAAATTAATAAAATAGTAAAATGTTATTTTTTTAAAGTAATGTAATAAAGTGTTTATATTGTCCGAAAGGCTCTTTCTGTCAAAATTGAAATAATTTCTGACCCGCTTCAGTGGACAAATAGTCTATTCTAAGGCGTCACTTCCGTGTTAGACTGGCCTGCTGACCCGCTTCAGTGGACAAATAGTCTATTCTAAGGCGTCACTTCCGTGTTAGACTGGCCTGCTGAAGACGGAGAGGTAGGTGTTCGTATTCCGGTAGGGTCTGCTGTGATTGTTTTTCCTAAACGCTTTCACACTTTCCTTTCACGCAAATGCGGGTAGATTACCTCTAAAATGATCCCTAAATATAAGCTTCCACTAGTCCGCATCAGACGGACCAAACGCATCGGAGTTTTGAATTATTTTTATTATTTTAAATGAGACTGTCCGCATCGTACGCATTGGAAGTCGGCAATGCCGATAATAATTCCGGGAGACAAACTAAAATCCAATCCATGGGGTGCGTGCGGATGACGTCATCTGGACACCTAATCTCCACCATTCGCATTCGGAATTTCCAGTTTTATTCTCTCTATCTGGTTTAGAGATGGGCAGTAGAGTTCGCTGTTGGGAACAGTTCAAATTGATTTAGTTCACTGAAATTATCAAAATATTTATCTACTTCAATAGTTCACGAACTAATCCTTCTAGTTCAATCTTTAGCGAAATTCATCGTTAGCAACCGATATACATATATCATGTAGTTCAGTCGCTCGCGACCTAACAACATCTTCCAGCGGATAATAAGACGCGGTGCTAAGTATTATTGCATCTTCCAGTTTTAGTCCTCCACCAAATATCGAACTACTCATGTGAGTTATTATTCCTCTCTCATATCACTAGTTACATAGTTAAGATCTTCCGCCTTGGGATACATGTCCCTTCTCGGGCCCCTCGTTATCCAAAATTATTTTCTCTCGACAACTCTTACAAGGTGAGCCCTATGGGCTGTTTTATCCACAGCGCTAACAACAGATTTATCTAATTCGACTTCTATCATAAAAGAAAAGCCAAACTCAGAGAGTTATTTAAGGAGCTCCCTTATAACCAATTTATCCTGTAGAGACTCTGCCCCGAATATTTAAATTAACTTTATTCTGATTAATTTTTTGCTTATTGTTATCTTTTTAAAATACTTACGTTTTTACTACTTCTAAGTTATTTATTTATTATTTTTATAATCTATCATGAATAAATATGTCCTGTGTTTTGTAGTTGTTCATCAGTATGTATCATTATTTAGCTATTATTGATTATTTTATTTTATTATATATGTACTTATGTACTTTTCAGTGCTGGACTTTCATCGGTCTCACGACTGTTGGCCAGCGCTATAATAAGTTAAATTTAAATTATTATTATATGTCTATAAACTGAACAGGTAATAAGACATGGTGTTAAAAAACTAATTTCTGCTATTTAACTAAATATAATAAATACATCTTTGACGAAATGATCGCCATATGTCTCCCCTGTCAATACATCTATGACGAAATGATCGCCATGATGTCTCCCCTGTCAATACATCTATGACGAAATGATCGCCATGATGTCTCCCCTGTCAATACATCTATGACGAAACGATCGCCATGATGTCTCCCCTGTCAATATACCTATAATGAAATGATCGCCATGATGTCTCCCCTGTCAATACATCTATGACGAAATGATCGCCATGATGTCTCCCCTGTCAATACATCTATGATGAAATTATCGCCATGATGTCTCCCCTGTCAATACATCTATGATGAAATGATCGCCATGATGTCTCCCCTGTCAATACATCTATAATGAAATGATCGCCATGATGTATCCCCTGTCAATACACCTATAATGAAATGATCGCCATGATGTCTCCCCTGTTAATACATCTATGACGAAATGATCGCCATGATGTCTCCCCTGTCAATACATCTATAATGAAATGATCGCCATGATGTCTCCCCTGTCAATACACCTATGATGAAACGATTGCCATGATGTCTCCCCTGTCAATACATCTATGACGAAATGATCGCCATGATGTCTCCCCTGTCAATACACCTATAATGAAATGATCGCCATGATGTCTCCCATGCCATCCTCTTTATTCCCACTATTACCCCGGTACGTATATTGTTAGCGGCAGGGACTTACTGACCCCACCGTGTTGTCTGTTCCAGGGGCAGCTATGCAGTGTCCGACTGGTAATATGGCGTTGCTGGCTTGTGTGTGCATTGTGCTAGGGCTGTCCATGTCTTGCTGCTGTGACCCTCTGGCCAAAGGACCCGAGAACATGGCGCGTCCTGCCAGACCCAAGGTGTTTGCCACCCCTGAAGAACTCCGCTCCTACCTCGAAGAGGTCAGCAACTACTACGCCATTGCGGGCAGACCCAGGTACACATTCCCTGTTAGTCTTACCACCCACTCGGGCTATACGCATTTGTTATCACACTAATGGGCTTGGGGTGAGAAAGGTACATCTTAGGAGAAGTGTGCCCGTATTTGCATGGAAGAAGAGTGGGAAGTTATTCAGGATAAAACCCACTTCAGTGGCCGCACGGTCTAAGGCAGTAGTATCTAATATTTTTTGTTTGTGTATTCCCAGATATAATTTATCTTTGACGTGGTACCCCCAAAGGTTTTGGTGCATAATGTGAACTGTATGTATTTTATAGTATACATATTAAAAAAAGAGCTACATCCAAAAAATGTATAGTAAGTTTTTAACTGTACGTACTCCCTAGGATATCTTCGTAAACTCCTTGGGGTAAGCTTACCCTATGTTGAATACCACTGGTCTAAGGCATCGACCTTGAGGATGTACTGAGGGTGGTTTTTCCTTGATGGTTTTACACTATCTCTCCATTTAAATGTGGCTGCACTTCCTCTCAATTCAACCTATCAGCCCTAACACATTAGCGTAATTTGTACATATGCGTATAGCTCGAACGGTTAGTAAGAGGATGTGCTAAAATATTATTAATAATAATAATAATAATAATAATAATAATAATAAAATAATATTGAGGTAAAACCATCTTCAGTGTACCCAGCCAATATTCGAACCCCAAACTCTCCGTCACTGCCAAATCAGACTAGATGATCTTTACAAATAGCTTGCATACCTACTGGTAGGGTTCTTTTAGTTCATACGTTTGAAGACGTGGGGATTTTGACATATTGACTGGCCGTCTTATCCAAAGAGCTTGCAAACAAACGGCCAGATGTTTCAACTTAACTGGTAGCCATGTTGGAGGCGCAGTTTTTATACTAATAGTTCTACATTTACTATTACTTGATAACTCATACATTGCCCTCGTCTCTATGACGGACGCAACCAAATTTTCCTTTGTGGCAGTGACGTCATTTGATCTACTGAAACTGTGCATCCTTCTACCACTAGAAAGCGCATGCATTTCCACTCATCCGTAGATGTGACGTCACTAAGGGAAAACAAAATTGTTTGTTTTAATACAATTGAGTCATTTGTCTTTATAGTTGATAGACAATCTGGGAGTAAGAATTCTATTGCTGAACTTTATCCAAGAGCCAATTACTTCTAACTTAATTATTGTAGTATGATTTTAATATAGCTTAAAGAAATAATACAATCTATTCCACAATGATTCAGTTGTGATAAGAAATACATCATTCAATAAATTTAAAAGTATTAACACGTTATTGATGACCTAATTTTATTTTCACTGATGATGTGTGATGTTTTAGAGTGGCTTGATTGCCAGTTAGCTAACTATTACGCGCATGAGCAGATCATATTGTCTCGAGAGCTTCATAATTTGTTAATGCGTTTTGGTTGAGGTATTGTTGATTGCTACCTTTATGCTTGACCCACATTCAAACTTATTATATTTCCACCAGCCCGCGAATATATAGCTCCTAGTCCACCTCTATGCCACGAGTCATCTAGAAGTTGATTATTTACAAGCTCTATGATTTACTCAGTGTTATATTTATTAGGTGTTTGCTTGTAATAACGAGTAATGGTAATGAACATATCAAAAATAATAATTCTTGTTTTTGAATTTATTTACACCCTCTATCCTTTTTGTTTCCTTATTGATAGTTTTTCGATCTATCCAAAATTTCCATTAAATATAAACATTTACTCCTTTGAGAGGTTTAATTTTAAATTTAATTTTCATACGTATTTTATGAACACTTGTAATAAAAAAAAAGTTTAACTTATATTGGGAATACGGAAGGATAAAGACTGATATTTATACACGTTACTAAAACTCAATAGGGATCATGTTATTTGATATGCAGATGTCACGCTGTTAGATAGTTTTGATACCGATGATATAAATTTAATGTACTTATATGATTATTTTTATTTTTAATACCGTTATAGGCCAGTATTAGTTATGCTATGGTGTGGGTTAATTCAACTTTCCCGCTCCAATTCAAAGGTAGTATATTTAATCAGCCCGTCAAGGCGCCAAATATTTCCGACTTTTTTAATACCGTAGCTGCTCGTTCTCAAGTACTTCTTGGGACTGATGTTAGCATTTTTAATCTTATGATTGTATCTCTGTATTTTATATCTGATATTCCATATGTGAACAAATAAAATAATAATATAATATATTTCAATGCTTACAGTTTCTTGTAAGAAGGATCTTTTAGAACATTGCAGTCATTAGTAAAACTTTACTTCATTATTAATATTTTTTCATAATTATTACTTTCATTTATGACATTTGACGATCACATGATTTTACGTAAATAATATATATATATAAATTGTTTTATTTACTTCTATAACCGTAAAAAAAGTTACTTATTTTCTAAATTGGACTGTATATATTCTCTAATAAAGCCTATCGTTTTAATACTATATATACTGGTCTACACACGCACATGAACTTTCGACTACAACGGAAGGGACGTGGCAAATGTTCGAAGAGAAACCTAACGTGATCCTTATTCTCTATTTCAGGTTTGGTAAGCGGCTAGCGCTCCCAACCTCCTACAGGGCTGCCAACAACCGTATTTATAACAGCGCTCTTTCACCGGCGGCGGCAGGATCTGAAAGCAACTTCCGGTATCCTCCTAGTCCCAGCGACCTGTACGAGATGATTTTCCAGTACGACGAATAACTAACATCGTCAAGACCTCGCCCGAAACACTGAATATACCACTATTTTACCATTACAAGGTTTTAGTTTATTTATGTAATTTATTTATAACACACATTCTTTCAAAAATAAATGATTTCAATGGGGAGTAAGTTACAGGTAGAACAATAAGGCGCCAAATAGTATTTATTAACATAAGGATTTTCTTTTGTCTGTCAGTTATTATGGATCTTTGAAGCCTCAGATATAAATTATCATTATTTATTTATTTAAATGTATTAATGATTACTTTGTGAAGGCATACCCAAGAATATCATTGACATAACCATTGTTGAATAAAGTCACGTACATTATGTCAAGTGGACTTTGTGGCTTATTGAACTAAAATTATGTTACATGCTTAAATATTAAACCATGTGTAGAATTTGTTTGTATACATTGTGTAACGTTTTAATAATTATGTTGTATTTGTTGTGATTTTATTATCTCTAGTTATATACCGTTTTAACAAGTCTTCTAAAGTATATCTATTAATTCTCGGTTGCCATGAATATTTCCATAAAAACTATAACTATACTTCTATCATAGGTTGACAACACAACGCACCTATTAAGACTATTATTGCAATAGTTTTCACAAAATTTTACGATAGCGGGAACATAAATTATGTAGGCTGCTTTCCACAATGGCCGTACTTACATACAATTAAATTTTATTACCACCATTACTGGTACTATGAACATCTAGGAGATCATGTATAAGGGTGATTACAATAATTAGTTTCTACACAAGAAAACTAAAACTTCCCACTTTGTGCATCAAAACTTCCATGTCTGATAATTTTCAAAGAAAATGAAGTCATGGTTTGTTGAAATTTACATTCTTATTTCTGAAACTGGATGTAAATAAAACTGTATGTTTTATTTCCCTAATCTTACAGTGTCACGCAGTATTACAACATAGTTCCTATAATTAAGTGTTTGGTTTTGAGTAAGTCTCCGCCTACCCCTTATGTCCATTGCAAGGCATCAAATTGGACAATGTTTTAGGAACCAGTATTTATTTATGAAAATAGTCCATCACAAACAATTGAATAAAAGAACAGAATAATTTATGAAGCTGTGACCAAAGTGTTGTTTGCAATAAAAACAAATAAACTAAAATAATCACTGTGTTTTATTTAATTGAAGTGTTATTACTCTAATATATACATTGATGGTATACACGTAATTTTAGAAAGTACCTGCTATAAATTTGATTAACCTTGCTATTTATAATTTATTAGCGTATTAATTTTGTTACGTTATAAATCTAATAGATTACTTATATACGAAAATGGTTTGGTCCATAAACTAGAAATAACTCTAGACCTATGTCACCATATTGTTCTGGCTAAATGGTTAACTTGTAACATTTATTTTAACGATATCTTAAAATTAAATATAATGAATTTTCTATTAATAGTACTAGACATAGACTAAATAGAATGTTGAAAAATGAAAAACGAATTTTATTCACTCATTAAATGATAACTCTTATCAAACTATAGATACTTATATTCTATTTTGAAAATTTTAATTAACTATTGGTAAAGGATTAAACCTTTATACCGTACATCCAACCTACTATCTAAATAAAACTAATTAATAATATATGAAAGTACAAAATAACGCGAAACTGTCATGGCACTCACATTAATGGACTCAGTAAGTCTAGGCACATATAAGTAAGAAAAACAAGTTTAATGTTCTAACAATTATTGCAACCAACCAATGATCAGGTTAGCGATACAAATATTCCATGACTACTGTCCTGAGTGAAAACATTTACCCTCTAATATATACCGAAATAGTTTGAAATATATTCAACGTAAACGCGACGGCTGTTTGAGGGTGTAGGAGGCTCCTTGTCCTGCCTGGTGCGACGAGATGCGCTGTCAGAAGTCAACGGGCCTGGTCCACCGGTCGGTGCGGTCAACTCCACGTCGTGTGCCAAACTTGATGCATTCTTATCATCATCCAGAACGCTGTCTTTACCAACTGAGTCAGCAGATTCAATCACCTTTGAGAGGGGCTGATCAAGACTAGATTCACCCCGGTTTCCATCTGTTAATACAGTACGTTCCAATCGTGCTGCCGCGTTAACTTCCACCAATTGACCCTTAGGTAAGGTTGTAGTCATGGCAAGGTTCGTGGTGTTTTCAGCGACAACGGCCGATGGAGCTATGTTGGGCTCAACAGTTCTACCGTGACGATGTATTTCCAAAAAGTGAGCCGATGATTCAACAGCTACCGCGAATCCTTTAAGCTTCCCATTGGACTGACGGAACGGCCTCAATAATTTCTGCTGTTGATCCCGTTGCCTTATAATGTCATCAACGCCATTTTCTATGCTGTGGGAACTCAACAGTTCCAAGGGGCTGATGCTGGTTTCTTCACGATTATTCGAAATGCTAGGCCTTATAGATCTGGCAGTGATGGCTGATTTTGGAGTAGATACTACTGAAACCTGCTTGAGATTAATACTTGGAAAGATTCCGGGAATTATTGGGGTACTAGCAGTTGTCGAGGCGGTATCCATTTTGAGAGAGGGGCTGTCATTATTTATTGATCTTCCAGCAACAGACTGTGTGTCATTATCAGCATTAGATGATTGCAAGAGAGCACGTGACATTGCTGAGGTAATGTTATCGTTGGTCAGTTGATTATTTATTATGTGAGACAGATTTGAATTCAATGAGTCTAATGAACGTAAAGTACGAATTGGATGATATAAAGTGTTTGTGTTCTTTGTTGTTGGTTTGCTACAGTCGTTGACACAGTTTGACTGCTTCTGGTCACTTGACATCAATGAGATTCTTTTTAATGAAGGCAACAAGATTGACCATATGGTGTCAGGAGACCTAGCCTCATTAGCCGAAGACGTGAGAGAAGTACTAGAGTTGGTGATCTGTGTAGTTGATTGGTTACTACTGGGTAGTATTGGGTCACTCGAGATCTGTGATTGTATAGGAGATCGAGACTTACGAGCTGAGGACGTGAGAGGGGTACTGGAGTTGGTGATCTGTGTAGTTGATTGGTTACTACTGGGTAGTATTGAGGTCACTCGAGATAAGTGATTGTGTAGAAGATCGAGACTTACGAGCTGAGTACGTGATAGGGGTACTTGAGTTGGTGATCTGTGTAGTTGATTGGTTACTACTGGGTAGTATTGCGTCACTCGAGATCTGTGCTTGTGTAGAAGATCGAGACTTACGAGCTGAGGACATGAGAGGGGTACTGGAGTTGGTGATCTGTGTAGTTGATTGGTTACTACTGGGTAGTATTGGGTCACTTGATATCTGTGACTGTGTAGAAGATCGAGACTTACGAGCTGAGGACGTGAGAGGGGTACTGGAGTTGGTGATCTGTGTAGTTGATTGGTTACTACTGGGTAGTATTGGGTCACTAGAGATCTGTGATTGTGTAGAAGATCGAGACTTACGAGCCGAGGACATGAGAGGGGTACTGGAGTTGGTGATGTCTGTAGTTGATTGGTTACTACTGCGTAGTATTGGGTCACTAGAGATCTGTGATTGTGTAGAAGATCGAGACTTACGAGCTGAGGACGTGAGAGAAGTACTAGAGTTAGTGATCTGTGTAGTTGATTGGTTACTACTGGGTAGTATTGTGTCACTCGAGATCTGTGCTTGTGTAGGAGATCGAGACTTACGAGCTGAGGACATGAAAGGTGTACTGGAGTTGGTAATTTCTGTAGTTGATTGGTTACTACTGGGTAGTATTGGGTCACTAGAGATCTGTGATTGTGTAGAATATCGAGACTTACGAGCTGAGGACGTGAGAGGGGTACTGGAGTTGGTAATGTTTGTAGTTGATTGGTTACTACTGGGTAGTATTGGGTCACTAGAGATCTGTGACTCTGTGGGAGATCGAGACTTACGAGCTGAGGACGCGAGAGGGGTACTGGAGTTGGTAATGTCTGTAGTTGATTGGTTACTACTGGGTAGTATTGGGTCACTCGAGATCTGTGATTGTGTAGAAGATCGAGACTTACGAGCTGAGGACGTGAGAGGGGTACTGGAGTTGGTAATGTCTGTAGTTGATTGGTTACTACTGGGTAGTATTGGGTCAATCAAGATCTGTGATTGTGTAGAAGATCGAGACTTACGAGCTGAGGCCGTGATAGGGGTACTGGAATTGGTTATGTCTGTAGTTAATTGGTTACTACTGGGTAGTATAGGGACACTCGAGATCTGTGATTGTGTAGAAGATCGAGACTTACGAGTTGAGGACGTGAGAGGGGTGCTATAGTTGGTGATCTGTGTAGTTGATTGGTTACTACTGGGTAGTATAGGGTCACTTGATATCTGTGATTGTATCGGAGATCGAGACTTACGAGCTGAGGACGTGAGAGGAGTCATTGGATTGTTCGATAGCTTTGAAGTTCTAGAAGATCGAATTTTACGAACTGTGCTTTGTGTAATTAACTGGTTATCAACGGGAATTATTGGGTAATTTGTTATTTGAGAAATGTTATCCGTTGTGCCAGACATATTTGAAGCAAATGCCTTCACTGATCTGATATTACGAATGGACTGTGTAGGTGGTTCTTCAGAGATCATCCAGTTTTGTGCGTCCTTCAGCAACCTCTTTACTTTGGCTGAAAACTCTGTCGAAGTCTCGACGGATTCATCCCATGAAGAAAGTGAGACTGGCTGCGATGTGAGGTTATCCTGGTTACTTTCCAGAGCATTGGAGGCACTTATTGAAGTGCTTTTGTTTGTGAGATCATCTAGGAAAATACATATTAATATGTTATTTTTTTTATCAGAAGCTAAACATAAATGTCAAGAATTTCTCACTTATCGTAAACTCTCAAGACCATTTACTTTCTCTACTTTCGAATACGCGACGACAAATATTCTTTACGGCAATGCTATACTTGCGAATTGGTCACCGTGACAAATCTCTGTAACCACGCCACCAGATCTTTGAGCAATGCAATTTATATGAGAGACACTAAGTCACTCACATTGGCGACCAAGTCGTCACCAGGTAGTTTTCGTCTAGTATGGCTACTTATAAATTAAATAAATCTTTGGGAGCTGGCGTCATGGTAGCGACGTTTTTGTTGCGGTGACTAGATCATATGTATGACCTTGGCCTAACGATCCTGTCCAGATCAGAGAGCGTTATAACATATATTTAGTAAATGTGTATGCACCACATCTTACTTACTACCCGTTGGACTATCCGAATATTTATACTATTGGGGTAAAAATGAAGCAGATAGAATTCAGATTATTTTTTATTTAGCACCTTGTCTTACTACCTGTTCGGGCCATACGCATATGTACTAATTACGCTAACGGCCTAGGAATTGGGATGGTTGAGTTTAGAGGAAGTGAACTCGCATTTTCGTGGAGGGATAGTAGAAAAATATTTAGGAAAAACCACTCCCAATTCATCCGACCAAGATTCAAACCTCAATCTCCCCGTTCTTGGTAGTCTAGCTCAACACAAAACTATTGCGTTATCTAACTACGTTCCCGAGACGAATTTCAGTATAAATGTACATGCTACATACATATTAATAAAAGATTTAATTCTATTCATACGTGAATTTTGTTTTATATTTCTAAACATATAGATAAGTTATTTTAAATTATGATTTGTTAGTATTTCTTTGGTTTACCGCGTTTTAATCCCCGGACATCTGCATACTAACAAGGATAGATAACCTGCTTCGGTGGTCGCATGGTCTAAGGTTCTTGTATTAGACTATACTGTCTATGACCAGTAGATCGAGACTTGAATTCCAGAAGCGTATTAAGGGTGTTTTATTCCAAAATTTGTTTCCAGCTTAGCTCTACGCAAATACGGGTACATTTCCTCTAAATTCAAGATCCCTCTTCCTTGACTCATTAACGTGATTAATACATATGTGTATAACCTGGATAAGATGTAAGGTGTTGTAAGATGCGGTGGTAAAAAACCCAATAGAATAGAGATGAGGTAGATTGAAGGAAATGTACCTCCATTTTTGAGAAGGGCAAAACATCGGGTGATAATAAAAGGGACATAAAGTTTGGGGTTCTAATATGGGCTGGGCTTATTGAGGGTGGTTATTTCTAAATTGTTTCCCATTCTTACTTCATACAAATGCGGATACATTTCCTCTCAATTCTACCTTTTCCATACATACCCCAATAGTTTAAAAATGTGCTGGCAGAACGGCTACTTATTAAGATGTATGACACTATATAAATATACCAAAAGTGCTTTGTAATGCCAGTGATGTTTCATAAATGGTATAAGCTGTCCAATCTAGGTGAACAGGGTTAGGATTGTTATTTCTGAAAAAATTCATGGGGACAGCTTAAGGAATGTTAACTATAATAAAGTGCACCAGAGTTTACCTAAAGAATTGATTAAAATCCACATGTTAGATATCACATATCCAGGGTAGCTGGTTGGGATCGAACCTTCCTTAACTCATACTCATTAATGTAACTAATTGCAGATAACCCGTACGGGTATTAAGTTATGCTACACGTACAGGTGCGCACGCACACACACACACACACACACACTCACACACAAAATTGAATACATATTTAAATATCTGTACCTGTTTTGATTTCCTGGCCTAACATGGGTGTCAGCTGGTCTTGGACGGAATCACTTCCGGAGAAGAGAACATCGCTCTCGGCAAAGATGACCCCACCACCTGCGAACTTGATGTTCCCTCCGGAGAAGATGACGGGTCCACCGGTGAAGATGACGTCACGTTTGATGGGGTTGATGTAACGCCCTCCCACTCCAAACGTCAGAAGTGCGAGCACAGCCCCTGTGAGGACAACATATGTCATGCAGGGTTTTTTTTGTAGTTCTTTCGAATACGTTTTTACTGTCCATATTAGATAAATCAATTTTTATTTACAAGAGCAGTGATGATAGCTAGCTAAAAGTAAATACATTTTAATAGGGGCATCTCAATAATTTGTGAACTTTCGGAGGTCCAGCAACTATAAATATTTATCTTTAAAAAAAATCGGACACCTTTGGCCCAGACTATTCGGGCACCCAAAGGTAAATAGGTATAAGTACCTACATGGTGTGACCTAGCATAGGGTGTTTAAAAATTGTTTTCCAATCTCCCTCCCGCAAATGAGAGTGCACTTCCTCTAAATATGACATTCCTGCATGATTATCAGATAGCTCTCAATAGTTGTTGACGAGGAGGCAAAGGTTCGAATCTTGGCTCAGTGAACTGAGGGTGGTTTTTTACAAGTGATTATTGTTGTGGTTTTTTAATCCTCTCTCCACGCTAATGGTGATTCTTATTTGTAAAGGCTTACTTTGATTATAATATTGAAGTATTTTGACATATCAGTTTTTACATATATATATATATATATATATATATAGGTATGGTTTATGATCTTACCAATTAAATTAGGCCATTAGTAGCAAGTGTGCCAAACCTATCGATAGTTATAAAAATATCAAAATGAGAAGTTTTCCTAGCACTCAATGAACAAACATACAATAATATTGCCTAGCGCCTGTAAACTAGACTGTACCGGGTCGCGCGCTCCAGTCTGGCCACCTCTCATTACAACCGATGTGTTCTATTTTATATTTTAGTCGCTCGCTTGCCCAGTCTGGCCGTCCCCTAACCCAAACGGATAGTAAGACGCGGTGCTAAAAAGAAACAACACTTTGCTTGATTCAACTAATTATGAGTTGTTCGGAGTTAACTATACATTTTGATACTTGTACTAATGTCTTCAATTATGTTAATGTGCTTTTAAGTAAACACAGTAATAACTTGCGAGAAGTTTAAAAAAATCAAACTGTATTCAACAAGTTGGTGTGGAGCTTCAACAAATCTCCTAGGTCTAAGTGAGAAGGTCTGATTAGAGAAATTTAGATCGAAAAAATCTGTTACACTAAGGGGAAAATAAATCTTTTTTCTTCCGGAAAAACTGATAACCAACACCCTACTTTACCTAGTAGAACCCCCCTAGCTACACTATAAATCAAGTGGTGTTGTCTTCCCTATCGATCACTTGGCTTTGACTTCACTATCGATCACTTGGCTTTGTCTTCACTATCGATCACTTGGCTTTGTCTTCACTATCGATCACTTGGATTTGTATTCACTATCGATCACTTGGATTTGTCTTCACTATCGATCACTTGACTTTGTCTTCCCTATCGATCACTTGGCTTTGTCTTCACTATCGATCACTTGGCTTTGTCTTCACTATCGATCACTTGACTTTGTCTTCCCTATCGATCACTTGACCTTGTCTTCACTATCGATCACTTGACCTTGTCTTCACTATCAATCTGCTGTGTTTGCCTTTACATATCACTAAGGTTTGTATTTACTTTGGACCACTTGAGTTTGTTGTCTCTTTCTACCACTTGTCTGCACTATCTATCACTTGGGTTTGTCTTCACTATATATAACTTGAGTCTATATTTCCTATTGATCAGTTGGATTTGTCTTGATTATAAATCTGTTATGTTTGTCTTTATTATCGATCACTTGTCTTTACTATCAATTACTTGGATTTGTCTTTATTATACATCACTAAGGTTTGTATTTACTTTGTATCATTTGAGTTTGTATTCACTATCAATCACTTGGATTTGTCTTCACTTTCGATCACTTGGATTTGTCTTCACTTTCGATCACTTCAATTGATGTTCATTATCAATCACTTAGATTTAATTTCAACGATGACTGCTTGGATTTATCTTCACTATAGGCAACTTTAATCTTTCTTCACTAGCGATTGCTTGACTTTATCTTCACTGACAATTTCTTGAATTTATCATCACTAACCGTCACTTCGACTTATCTCCACGATCAATCACTTGGGTCTGTATTTACAATCGATCACTATGGTTTATATAAGGTATTGATCACTATGATATTCATTCACTATAGGTCACTTTATGTTCTGTCTTTAGTATCGATTACTATGGTTTATATTAGTATCAATCACTATAGTCTTCATTTACTATCGATCACTTTCGTTTGAATTAGTATCAATCAATATAATCACCATTTAATATTGATCACCATGTTTTTTATTAGTATCAATTACTATGATCTACATTTACTATCGATCACTATGGTATGTATTTACTATCGATCACTATGGTTTGTCTTTACTATCGATTAATTGGGTTTGTCTACTTAATCGATCACTTGGATTTATTTCCTTTAACTGTTCTTTGAATTTATCTACGCTAGCCACTAATTTAATTTACTTCATTAATGATCCCTTGAATTTATATGAACTATTAATAACTTCTACATATCTCCACTATCGATAACTTGAAAGCAATTCTTATTTAAATTGATATTTTCAAAATGTTACTTAAATTGCTTTAAACACTTTATGAAAAATAGATAGTTATCAACAAATAATTTCAGTTGTTATAAAATGAGCCCATTCATCTATGGATTCTTGATTCTATTCTATGCGGAGCCAATAGTTAATCTTCTTTAAAATAAGTTTGTCCTTTTGCACAAACTGTTAAAATGATGTACTACGCTTGGCTGTTGTGCCTGTCCTGGAATTAATTGGTGTTAATTTGTCATAAACAAACTGATAGCAAGCCAACAACGTTTAATTAATGCAGGAAGAAGTCGAGGATAAGCATAAGTATCTACGAAAATATTTATCCACACAAGGGGAAGACAATGTGTGGGAAGTAAACCATTCCTAATGCAGCGAACCAGGCATGAACGTTGGCCTAAATATACAAGATACAGGTACAGTATAAGACAAGAACGGCGATACTTTTCTGAACAGCGTGATGAATTTTTAATTAGTCCAGTGTGCCATCTCTTAATTACGTTTATTATTTAAAAATCAAAGCTTGTTGAATATTATGAAATGCAAAAAACACCTCGAATAAAATTGTAAATATTTTAATAATGACTAGATTTTAAATAATTAAAATTTGTAACATTATCAACGTGAGTGTCTTAGACAATTTTAATGACATTAACTTGTCTTTATGTAAAAACATTGAAAGTAACATACAATAAATATATTTATAAATGTTAAACTCAAAAAAATCATGCAATATTTTCTATTATAGTTTAAAAATTGTTGTATTTTGCTTGTCAGGATATATATTGGGTTCATAACTTGTCTTCAACAACACACACGACGATTTCTACCCGTTGACTGACTTCACAAAGTTCATTTTGACATGTGAATGGCAAGGCTATCGAAATATTGTCTTCAAAAGTAGTAACACGTTAGGGAAAGGTTTATTTAGTGTTTATTTCATTTTATGTCGGCGTGCAATATATTTTCCATCCCTGGTAAAAGGATAACAATAGTTATGACCGCTTTAAAATTAAAAGTTACAGAATAAAATTGGGAGAAAAATCTCTAACGCTCTATAAAATAAAGGAAATAACAAAAGATTCGTAATGTTTGAGGCGACTTCTAAAGCAGCGTCCTAACTAGCGGGCCGAGCCTGGTTAACGATGAATTAACGGGTTCGTCAGAATTCTGGCAGCAACCAAGTGGGTGGCCGTATTTCGACGAACATCAAAGGATGTTACGAGGCTCGGCTCAAAACTCACTGGACGGCGCTGCGAGCCGAACCTCGTGCCGAACCACTTGCAACTTTAAATTATTGTTTATTTCTAACTAACCTTTTGTCACGTTCAATTAAAATATTAGCTGAGAAAATTAACATCTTACTCGTTTTATAAAAGACCGAGAGAAATAAATAAAAATTGTACAACAATGGTAATAATTTTTCTTAGAAAGTTTGTTGTACACTTAAAAGAAGTTTGAAACTGCCTCTGCGGAAGAAAGGGGTGGACAAAGAATAGACTTTCACCCCGGGTAGATTTAGTGTCCCAGCCTCCTTCGGTGGCGTAGTAGTCTAACGCGTCAATCTCGTATTAGACTGGCGTGCTAAGGCGGGGAGATCAGAGTAAGAATCCCGGTCGGGTCTATTAAGGGAGGTTTTTACTATATTGTTTCTCACTCTCCTTCCACTCAAATGCTTCCTTCCTCATTTATACTCCATAAAATTACATATACTATTTTATTAGAGACCTTAAATAGGTGTTGCAGGCTAGTATAAAAGTCAACGGTTGTTAAGAAACGTATAAATGTTATTGTGAGTCTTTCTTGCACACTTATGGATTCTCTTAAACGTGATTATTTTGGCTCAATCAAAATAACTAGATGCTTAATTACTTGTTGACATTCGGAGTTAAGTTTTTGTATTGATCACTAATTTCTTGAAATTTATGTTAGTGGAGCAAACTATTTACACTATATTCCGCTCGCCTTTAGTTCATTCGAGTTTGCCACCATCACCTGTCCTGTCTTTCTTTCTTTGTTGCAAGGTGTGAATAAATTAAGCTACGGCAGCCAATTTTAATCTTTCCCTGTCCATTGTGTGTTTCATCCACCGAAGTACATACATTCATGAAGCAAAATATGGCTCGCAGAAGTGTTGAGGTGCGGCTTGCGACGGAGTTCGGCTCGCTAGTCTGGACGCAGCTTTATAGTCAAGGCCGGTAGTGCGTACTAGTTGAATTCAAAGTTTATTTGGCTCTTGATTTAAGCCTAGGACGAGGAACAATAATGATTCGTTGCTGTTTAACGATTGACCGTTTAGTAGAATACTTGAGATGCCGTTGTGTTTAGTTTCTAAAATAAAAATATAATTATAATTAGGTTTATTATTAATTGTATATTATTTATTATTTGCGACCACGCTCATTAAGAATAAAAGGTTTCACTCAAACATGTAGACCAAAGAGAGTATATATTAAAAACATATTAAAAAGGTTAAAGCATTTAGTAAAATGAAATAAAAAAAACTCGCTTTGAAACAACACAGTTAGGACGTCCACACCAATTGTCTAAATTTGACAAACTTGTTGCATGAAATATATTTGGTAAGATAAACAACATTAACTATCGAACATATATCACATAAAAATACACAACTTATTAATATTTCAGGTGAAACATATTGAAGATATGTGAAGGTACAGAACAGGCAGGACACGTGGTTTAAAGAAGGTCCACATTAACTATTACTTTTAAATACATTTAATATACGAATATATAAGACCCACTTCGGTGGCCGCTCGGTCTAAGGCGTCACTCTCACAATAGATTGGACTGCCGATGATGGGAAAATCGGGGTTCGAGTACCGGTAAGATTTACTAAGGGTGGTTTTACCTAAATGGCTATCCAATCTAGCTCCACCCAAATGCGGGTACACTTATTTTAAATTCAACCTTACGCATTCCTAAAACATTATCGTAACTAGTAACCTACATATGCGTGTTGCTCGAACGGTTAGTAAGACATAGTGTTACAAAAAATGCATATATACAAAAATACCTAAAGGTTAATGGAGTCAGCAGCGTATGTGTTGATTTGTTTTTAAACTAAATCAATTATAAATCAAATTTCTATAAAATATCATAAAATAGAAATTAGTAACTATACAGTTCAATTTTTATAGCGTGGCCCGGCCCTTCCTTGTATGGCAGCTAGAAATGTTACTATATATACCGTCACGTATTAATACGTCAAGACATGTATGGTATGGTATATGCAGCTGTTCAGTAAATAATATATCTATAAAATAACATTAGTAAAATAATATAATTTTATAAATTTTCAAAAATATACGTTCGTATTTTCTATAAGGTCCTTTCTATTAAAATTGTATCATTATAATAGTGTGTGTAAATATAATGACATTGACAACATACATGTAGCTAAGGCTGTCCTAGCTGCAAACATGTTGGTACACTTGAAGCGGCTACAAGGTGGTGATAATGTTACTGCTCTTGACTCAAGAAGACTCAACACTAAAAGGTGGTAACCGTAGAGCAACATCTCTATTTATACAACTTTGATCTTAAGAGGGGACATCACACACAACAAAATGATGTCATAAATAAAGTTGAGGTTAAACTAGAATGAAATAAACTGTAATTGAATGATTAGAGTTATATTTTAAAAATAGTTATGATATTAAAAATAAAAGCCAGACATTGCCTAATTTTTTTTAAAAATACAGCTAATTTTCTGCACTGGATAAGGCTACAAACTGTGGTAACCTCAAATATATAATATGTTTACTATAATCTCTAATTATTTATAAGCTAGTAAGTAGTAACTAAATAGCTACGTGTTTAGGTGGTCGAAATATCCAAGCAGTCCTTATTGCACTAGACTTGACTGCCGAATAGGGAGAGATTGAGGTTTAAATCTCAGTAAGAGTGTTCTGAAAGGGTTTTTTCCTAAATGATTCTCCACTATCTTGATACGCAAATTCAGGTACACTTTATATAAATTCAACCTTTCTAATCACTAACACAATATCGTGATTATTATAACCAATATACGTATAGCACAAACGGATAGTAGAATGCGGTGACAAAAAACAACAACTAAATATCAATGTATATGAAATACTTAATATAAACACACAATATGGTCTAATCTAAGGCATTATATTCCCATTTATAATGGACAGCGTTGTCAAAGAGTCCGGGGCTCGAATCCTAACAGTGTACACAAGGATCCGTTTCCTAACACTGATGTTCATTGTGAATTTCCCACACTTACTTTAGGCTAATGTGAGTACATTTTTTCTAAACCATCATTATCATCTCTACCCCTAATATTATGTCGTTAATAAACCTTGTGTCGAATGAATCAAATAAAACCAAATACATGTAAAGTACTTGGCATTAAAGAGTGATGACCTCTCTTAAGTGATAATCAGACAATGGAAGTATATTCAAGCAACAACATATTCCAGACAAACAGTAAGAAGACACGTAATATGAGGCAATCCTTTGGTTCGGGGAGAATTTAGTGTTTTTTTTTGCGCTATGGTGTCCATGGCCGGGAGGGGGTAACGTTTCATTCGCGTTCCGAGTTGTTTACATTCTGTGTAGACACGGAACAATACACACTTCCAATGACATATTCGTGGAAATAATAACATTAGTTGGAAGGTGAGGGGGGTGAAAGGGTGCGACACAAGTTTAATAGATACCTGTAGCTCTGAAAATAATATAAACAGCTATTGATATAGACGCTAGGAAAAATACAAACAATACATCGCGTTCATTTTCTCGACTTGCACAACACCTCACTAGCGTGATCTATGTGACCACTGACTTCACTATGAGTTTTCTACTAACACGCGTGGAAAACTAGTATATGAAACCTTCTATTTATTTATTTATTTGATTAATTATTTAACGTGTACTTTTTGAACCGACTGATTATATCAGCACACGAGAATATCTATGAACGAGAGGAAAAGGGCCTACCAATTTTGCCGGATAAGGTATTTTTACAAAATTCTAGGGTTATTTTACATTCCACACTCGACAAGGTACCGACGGCTTTACTCTCTACCTTTGATGGAAGTTGTGCGATGGATTTTTATCGCTCAAGAAAAATCCGTTGACCTCGAACCCACAAACATAGAGTCGTAAAGCGAGAGAGAACTTTACCCCAAGAGCATCGAGGTCGACCTGAAACCTCCTGATTTTACAATGGGATGGGAGGTTTTAGATGGGGTTTAGTTATCAGGGAGGCTTTACTTACGTTGGGGCATGCCACCCTATTTACCCGGGTGAATATCAATTATATACTTTCACAATCACCCTCCTAAATCTATTCCTTAGACTTAGATTTTTTATTGCACCACGTCTTAATACCAGTTAGGTCTATGCACGTATATAATAATTCGCTAATCTTTCACTTATAAGGAAGGTTGAATTAAGATGAGGTGTACCCGCGTTTCAATGAGGAGAGTGGAAAACCACTTAGTAGAAACCACCTTCGGTGCACCCGATCTCCCTGTCATCGGTGGTCTAATCTACTGCCAGAGTAGCGCCCTAGACCATGTGACCACTGAATTGGGTAGTTATTAATTATTATAGCTTGTATACGTGTTCTTTAAGAACCAACTGATTATATCAGAATTCTGAACTATGACTTAACTCTAGAACAGACACAACACCCAGCCTTTCGTTCACAACTGTGAAAGGGGATAATCACATCCCACCAATAATACATTTTTCGGCTAGGCCAGAAATAGAAACCGGGACCCTGATCTCAGTAGACAGGCAATCTACTAATTGAGCTAAGGTGTCGGATCATACATTAAATGTGTAAGAATAATTATTGTTCTCAAAGTTAGTTGTTAAAACACAACTCAGATTTAGCCTAACTGTAAACATGTTTTCATATACTTTTAGTTGAGGTTATTATTAAAATTAACTTAATAAAATAGTATTATTTTTATACACCGTGCATGAAATTAGCTTTGCCATTTCAGAATAAAAATGTATTTTAAATGTTTAGATGAATTTTAATAGGTACTTTAAAAAAATATAACCACATTATGTTGATTTATTTGAGTTATTTAACGTGCATTTTCTGAACTGACTGATTATATCAGCTTACGAGAACTTCTATGAGCGAGAGATAAAAGACCTACCAATTTTTCAGGAAAAGGTATTTGCACATAATTTCCTGGAACCTTTTAAATGCTACACTCGTCATGGGATAGACGGGTTTTCTTCCCCTCCGAAGGAAATCGTGCTACGGGGTTTTATCACTCAAGAAGAATCTGTCGACCCTGACTGGGCTTGAACTCACACACTTCGTGGTACTGGCAGAGCATCTTACACCGAGACCACCGAAGTTGACTACAAATATAGGTTAATAATAATTATAATAGTAATACTTAGCACCGCGTCTTTATACTCGTCCGAGTTTTACGCTTAAGTACTAATTACACTAATGGGTTAGGAATTGGTAAGGTTGAATTTAGTTGAAGTGAACTTGCAATTGCGTGGAGGGAGAGTGGAAAATAATTTAGGAAAAAAACCTCCAGTTCATCCGAGCAAGATTCGAAACTCGATCTCCCCGTCCTCGGCAGTCTACCGTAACACAATAATTGCGCGTTAGCTAGCCACGCCACCGAGGCGGGTCATAGTATATGATTTTGCGGTTAGCGTTTGTAACATTTTGCTTTACTCATTATGTATAATTTCATAAGCATTAATACTATCTATGAAAGTGATAGTTTCAGATCACATGATTTAACGTTAAAAATATATAATAATAGTTTTAGAAATTTTTATAAATGTAAAAAAAAATCTATATAAATCAGATTGGAAGTCGTGAGTGCTATTTTCATTTAATTAATAAAATATTCAATTTTAGTATAGTTCATGTATAAAACATCTTTATAAATTGTAAAATATTTTTTTATTGTTTTACATTACAAATTAAGTAAATATTTATTTTTTACATTAATTTGTTTTGTAAAGAAGGTAGCACGTTTGCTCCCATTTATATGTTTAAAAAAGGAAGACGGAATAAATTCACCTTGGTTTTTTCTATAAATTATATCTATAATTTTTTCCCTTAATGTTAAGGAGTAGGAATACATGAATAAATTGTTCACTCATACAAGTTTTCAATTAATTTAATAACCATTGCTCTTCTTTTTATCTTAAATGCTTGCGAGCGATTTCAAAACAAAGTATCATAGATAGATAACAATGAAAGCTTTTGATAAGAGTAACATATTGTGCACAGACCATCAATGAATAACTAGAATATATAATATATACATCCATATTAAAAGTAGTTTCTCCTTCATCATATCAGCAACGTTTACCAGAAGAAAG